>SRPZ01000185.1:0-56813 GCA_018360255.1 Claviceps maximensis
TTTATTAGCCTTAATAAGTTTAGTAAGTATAGTAGCTATATAAAGGCTATAGGTAATCCTAATAAGTATATTATTTTTAATAAGAAAGTCTTAGAAATCCTTTTTTAAAAGGGTATAAATCTTATTAAAGTCTTTAGTAGTTTATTCTTTAAAGTCTTTATAAAATATATTATATAACTTTAGACCTTTCTATTTAAATATACTATAGTAATTAAATATATATATTATTTAATTAGTAATATATTATAGATTATTTTATTAGCTTAGGTTATTTTTTATATATTTTTCCTATTCTAATATAAGATTTCTTAAGTATTTTTAAAGAATTAAAGGAAGGGACTTTAGTAAGATTTATACTTATAGTACTTATAGTAAAGTAGTATTAATACTACTTTAATAGAGGTTTCTAGTTATATCTTAGAAGTCCTTATTACTTTTATAGTATAATATCTTAGTAATTAAATATTCTATAGGGTTTTAATAGGCTTTAGTTAAGATATTATATTTTAGTTTAGTAATTCCTATATAAGCTTTAGTATAATAAAGGGTTAGTTAGTTAAATAAATAATAGTTTTCCTATAGATAATAGTGTAAATTATAATAGAATTATCTTAAAATCTTTTAACTAAGAAGATAGAATTAAATATATTAATATTTTCTAGGAGCCTTAAAGCTAGTTAGTATAATAACCTTTTAATAGGTTATTTAGTAAGAATTACTTCTTTTAGCATAAAATTTCTATATTTAATATAGATAGAAATTTACCTTTTCTTATAAATTCCTTATAAATCTATAAAATAATATATCTAAAGAATAAATATAACTTACTAATTAGTATTAGTATTTCTAAGGATTTACTAGATATTTATTAATAGGAATATATAGTCTTTATATATAAGATCTAAATTACTAGGTAGGGCTATAATTATTATAAAAAGGTCTAATTTCTATAATAATCTATAGTACCTAATAAGGCTTTTTATAGCTATAGAAGGCCTTATAAAATGCTATTAGAAATACCGCTTAAGGTAGTGAAAACTCTGCATTCTAATTAACTAATTAGATATGCTAGATCCCTAGGTCGCCCTGCAGTGAAATCCGGTTATTCCCGGTGGTTCCGGGCATTGTTAGTCATCCCGGATTGTGCAGCGATTCTAACATAAACATTATAGAATATCTAGCTTTTAAGGTTAATATATAGATATATCCTTTAGCTAGTATTTTATTAAGATACTCCCTTAATGCCTAAAGTTATTTTTTATTAAGGTTATAAATCTTATAGAAAGTAGTTAAGGCTCTATTTTTAAGCACTATTTTATAATCCTACTTACTATATTATAGGAGTTCTATCTTAAGCTCCTTCTAAAAAAGTTCCTTATATTTCTAGTATTTCTTTAAAATATACTTTATCTATTCTTTATATTTTTAGAGGGTTTTAGTAGTTACTAGGAATTTCCCTAGTATATTATTTAGATATATAAGGTCCTTCTATAAGGTAGTAATAACCTTCTAGATTTTCTTATATACTATATATTATACTTTATAGTTTATTCTTAATAATATTCCCTTTTTAGTTAATACCTTAGTTTTTAACTTATATTCTAATATTATTAAGTTATTATAAAGCCTTACTTATACTTCTAAGATCCCCTAATACTATTAGCCTATAGTCTTATTTTACTATAGATAGCTAGTCCTTTAGTTAATTATTAGGTTACTTTTCTATAGCTATAAATATTTTAGAATAAGACTATAATTTAATATATTTATTATATTAAAAGTAATAACTTCTATTTACTTAGAGAATTTAATGCTAATATTAAGTTCTATATTAATTATACTATTATTATAGTTAAATATAGTTCCTTGAATATTATATAATATATATAGGACTTATTTCTTTCTCTATAGAAGTTAGTAATAATTAATAACTTTAAGTAAAATATAATTACTTATTATACTACTATTTACTAAGGCATTAATATAATATTCTATAATCTTAGCTTTTAATACTATTTTACTACTTTAATTACTATTAGTAGTATATAGGGTTATTAGTTTCTTTTCTAAGTTATACTATAGCTCTATTATAGTTAATATTCTTTATTTTTTATAACTTTCTTAGGGGTTACTATAGTTAATACTTCTCTTAATATTCTAGGATCTTCTTTCTTAATTTATTATTAGATTATAGAGTACTATTTATAGTACTTATTACCTTCTATTAGTTTTTTAAAGTATTCTTTAGTATAAAGGTATTAAAATTATTATTAAATATATACTTTTTTATTATAGTATTATATATAATTAGATTTATTATAATTAATAGTGTATTTCTATTTATACTAGGGTTTATTTTATTAGGTATAGAGACTAAGGTAATGCTAGTTAGCTACTTTATTAAATAAGTATTTAAAGTAGTATAGAATAGGGTATTATTAATAGTTTACTAAGTTATATAGTAGTATAACTTTATTATAACCTTTAAACTTAGGGGTTATTTTAGTTTTTAAGAAGTTTATTTATTATATTGCTTTTTTAAATATATATAGCTAATATATATTAGTATTATATAGTTAGTCTAGGAAAAGAGTTATTTAGTAGTCTATTAGTATTTTTTTATTAGGAATAAGAGAGATTATTTTCTAAGAATACTATTATTTTAATTTCTATTTATATAGCTTATCCCTAAGATATAGTATATTAATAGGGATTCCCTTAATTCTAATAAAATAAATACCCTATCTTGCTTTTTTTAGTATATATGTTTTATAGGTAATATAAGTATATAATGCTTATAAAATTTATATATAATTAGGGTCTTATAAAGAGATATATAAATTATTATTTTTATACCCCTTAGGTTACTATTTATATTTTAAGGCTTCTATAAATCCTACTATATAAATATAGATATAGTTACCTATTTCTTTATTATTAGTTAACTTATAGTATTATATATATTATACTTATTTAAGGAGGGGTTTTATAATATATATTAGTATAATTCTATTATTTATAATAGTAAGAGTATATTTCTTTAGAGCCTTAAAATACTAGCTACTTCCCTTTTTATTACTAAGGTAAGCTATATAATTATTATTAAAATATATTATTTAGTTTAGTTATTTATAATCTTTTTTAGGAATATTAGATTATTATCCCTTAGGCACTAGTTTCTATTCTATAGAGTTAAGCTATTTACCTTTTAGTATTAATTTCTATTTTTTTTTAAGTTTTTTATATTCTTAGGTAAGGTAACTAAATTTGCTATAGTTATAGTATTTCTAGGTTTCCTTAGGTTTTTATATAATATTAAGGTCTATTCTTTCTAGATTAGTAGTATATATATATACTATTAGTTTTTATTATTATTATTATTCTTAATTAGTGTAATTAGTAGTGTATTTCTTTTTTTATATACTTTAAGTATCTTTCTCTTTTTTTTATATATATTACTAATACTATTTATTATTAATTCTAATAGCTATAGCTATATAATTAGTTAAGGTTTTAGGTATATCTTTCTTAAAAAGTTTATTCTTTACTTTTTTTTTAAGTTTTTTATAAAATATAAATATTAAAGGTTTATTATTTTAATTAAGTTAAAAGGTAAGTTATTAAAATTTAGTAATATAATTTACTATAGATCCCTACTACCTAAGTTTATTTATTTACTAAATAATAGCTTAGCTTTTATTAACTATTTTAAAAGCTTTTTTAATAGCTTTTTTAAACTTATTAAAGTTAGAGAAAATAGTATTAATCTCTTCTTCTTTATTATTACTATTACTATTATTAAGGTAATCCCTTATATTAGGCTTAAACTATATAAGTATAGTACTTTTTAGGTATCTTTTTATATATAATACTTTTTAAACTAGCTTACTTAAAGCTTAGGAATAAAAGTAATAATAGGTTTTAAGCTATATAAGAAAACCTTAAAGCTTAAATATAGTACTATTATAAAGGCTAGGGTTCTTAGATTTAAAATTATATTCTAGATTCTATTTATTCTATTAAGAAGCAGAGAGTTTCTTTATATATTAGCTAAGTTACTAGATTTTTATAATAAGCTCTTTAGTTATAAGTCTATAAAAAGTAAGTCTTAAAGTAGAAGCTAAAGCTAAAGCTAAGGTAAATATAGTATTAGTTATTACTTAGAGTAATATAATATAAATCTAAATAAAAGTCTTTAATATATAATAGCTAAGGTTAGGTTTAATTAAAGATTTATAGAGTAATTAAGCTAAGTAATAAATTATAAGGTTATTAAAGACTAGCTAGCTATAATATTTAGAACTAGAGGGTAGTTTATATAAAAAGAGGCTATTCTAAGCTTATAAGAAATATATAGTAATTATAGAGGGAGCTTATAATAGATATATAGTAATTAGAGGCGTAGCTTACTATAGATATGCAGTGAGCGCTATGCGTGATGTAATTAGTTGAGCCGCTAATCGGTGGAAGGTTAATCCGGTCCGTTGAGGTGGTCCGTAACAATCCCGAGTTACTAGAGGCATCATCACGTGACACACATTCGCGGACGCATCTGCTCCCAAAGCTGTTTACTGCAGACCCTGGCTGCCTTGAGGATTCTTTTTCGAACGGCCGACTTGGATTGCCCCAACCTTCTGCGACCACTAACTTCACACTCACGCAGGCAGCGTCGACACGAGATCAAGAAAACACCCAGCACCTACCGTCTACCTCATCTGGTCAGATTTGCGCAAAAGACAAGATTTTCTTTGAGCGGAACAAGACAGCTCAAAGGTACGTCAGATAGAAAATATCAACATAAAAAAAGGCACTAGGCCCTTTTGCAGGGAAGAATCATTCTTGTTCATCATTATGGCATACCAGCCTCCTCCAGGCACGAGCTCACTCCCACCTCGACCTCCCGTCAGCGGCAATAACGGCCGATCGGGATTCAAGCCTGCGTTTCCGTCCACGTCGAACCCCGCCGGACAAGCATACACGAGCGCCACCCCTCCTTACAATACCGGTGCACCAAGCTACGGTCCCAGTACTTCGAACACCATCGGCACCGCGCACTATGGCCAATCCGCATATCCAAGTTATCCCGGCGCACCGGGCGCCGGCATGAGCTCAGCAGGCAGGGGAGGAGGAGGCGGACGAGGACGAGGAGGAGGAGGAGGCTATGGGTACCACCCGACAACGTCACAGCATAGCTATGGTGCGCAAAGCTACCACAACCAAGCAGCGACGTCGTACTCGTCAGCACCGCAAATCAGAAACCCATTTCCTCTCCCAGCCGCGCAAGCAGCCCCCAGTAGCATCAACAGCAGCAACAACAATAGCAGCAGCATCGCCGTTTCCAACCCGGGCGACTATGATCCGGACATGGCAGCGCAAATCGCCCACTGGCAGAGCGCTTACTCCCGAGACCCGACCGACGTCTCATCAGCGGTAGCAGCAGCCGCCCCAGCACTCGACAGCTACGGCAGGCCCATCACCTTCGAAACGCCCAAGCCGGACATCCTGCCTCCCACAGCGGTGCCAGGGAATCCCGACAAAAAGAAGACGGTGGTCCGTCAGGGCGGCGGCAAGAAATGGACCGACGACACCCTACTGGAGTGGGACCCAGCCCACCTCCGCCTCTTTGTGGGCAACCTCGCCGGCGAAACCACCGACGACTCCCTCCTCAAGGCCTTTACGCCTTGGAAATCCGTCCAGCGCGCCAAAGTCGTCCGCGACAAGCGCACCAACAAATCCAAGGGCTACGGCTTCGTCAGCTTCAGCGACGCAGATGACTTCTTCAATGCCGCCAAGACCATGAACGGGCAGTATATACAGAGCCACCCCGTCATCGTGAAGAAGGCAAACACGGACATCAAGGCCGTCAACGTGAAGGAGAAGAAAGGCGGCAAGAACAACAGATACAACAACAACAAGAAGTCGGGTAACCATAATCATAACCATAATCAGCAGCAGCAGCAGGGCAGCGGGGCCGGCCATAGCGGCGGTTCCTCCGCCCCAAATACCTACGAGCCTTCTCACGGACCTATCTCTCATGCGGGCGTCACTAAACCTGGACAGAAGATGAAGAATGGGCTGCGACTGCTGGGATAGAGATACATTTTGTACTGTTTAGACGTGGGACAAGACCTTTTTATTCATTTTTTGTTGGTCCGTCTCCCACCTTTCTATTTCTAAGGGCCTTTTTTTGGAGGTATTTTACCCCTCAATTCTTGTTCAGTATTTCGTATTGCCGTGGCACAGCTTGGCGTTCTGAAGGGGCAGGATCCTGCTTTTCTTACTTGTTTCCATATCATTCTTCCCCCACTTTTTCTCTTTGAAGCCATACCATTGCGTTAAGAAGATGGTGAGGAGATATGAGTGATAGGATTGTGATTCGGATAGTACGGCATCCAAACACTTTTTGGTTCTCGTTCTGCAGCATTACCAATGCTATATATTTCAACCGCCAGCCGTATTTATCACACTTCCAAATGAAATGGAGTGGGTATCGTTATTCCATTTTGCGAACGACGCGTGCGTACTGACGCCTATGACTTGATGCGCCCCTGGTCTCTATTTTGATTCCTCTAGGTTTCTTGCGTTCCTGTTCCTCGGGTCCCAAGCCCCATCTGAATTGTTTCGTTGGTCCCACCAAACTTTTATGTCGAAGAAGTATTGAGCTTCTTCGATGCTGTACATGGTATGACTACCACAGTCGAGACATGCCCTACCATGTGGTCATGCCATCTCTTTCTTCCTCCAATTATACAAGTTGCGACGAAAAAGGAAAAAAGCAGATGCTATGACTGAATACTATCGGAAAAAATGACGTCGCTATACGGAAAATCGACTTAAAGTATATAAAACAAAGTCGAATAAAAAAGATTTTAAATAAAATGAAATCAACGCTTGTACCCAGTGTGATGGATGTGTGTTGGCTTTTTGATGGTTAAGGAAAATGTGAGGCTGAAGCTTCCAGTGAGCGACGTATCAAGTCTCATGGTAGATTCGGGGGCTGCAGCAATTTCAGCTGCGGTTCGTTATCTGCAATGACCAGTCCAACTTCTTGCTCGGCATTTTGGTGCAGCAGACCTGCCGACTCTTCGGTAATGTCGTCATTGTCGACGTCAATACCACCTGTGCCGTGACTGATAATAGGGGTGATTGGTACGGTACTGGTGTAGCGCTTGTGAATCTCGTCTTGCGCTTCCCGACGCATCTTGGTGATTTTGATGTAATTGTAAGCAAGAATGGCGGCGATTGTTGTGGCAAGACCAATGAAATTGATGGGCGTGAGCTTGTCGTCGAATACGATGGAGGCTGCCGAGATAGTGACCACTTCCTTGAACACACCTGCAATCGATAATGTGACGACCGATGTACGTTGCAGCAGCGCAAACTCGGAGGCGATCATGAGAAACGCGATACATCCAGGGAACAGGAGGAACAAGGGAGTGTATATGAGTCCCCACTGTGCATTCAGCAGCTTCAACCCTTCCCACAAGGGCCCAAGGCCCTCTACAGGAATTGCCAAGGCCAGGAGAAGCACAAACATAACGGGAGAAAGGAAAAGAATGCTGGAAAAGGGATTGGATGTGGCCGGATTGCGAAGCAGAAGAATCTGCGTAAGAGACCAGCGCAAACCGGAGAAGAAGGCCGCAGAGATGACGAGAACGAAACCCCCAAGCTTGAACTCCACCTCGCCAAATACCATCAAAATGACACCGAATGTCATTAGTGCGATAATGGCAACTAGACGCCATGTAGGCGTTTCCAGTCGGAATATGAACGCGAAGAGCAGGACAAAGGCAAGTGATGATGATTTACACATAGCTAGAATGCAGTGTTAGATCAAGAAACTTGCTCTTCGAAGTGCATCAAACAGACAGATAAATGACTTACTGTAGAATGTAAGACTGATGAACTTCAGCGAGGTATTGCCCAGACCAACATCAAGACTTGTGGCTACACCACATGGGCCAATGCGAGTAAGATAAAACATTTTAGACATGATGGAACCGTTCGGCTCAGTATCATGCCTCGATCGTCCTCCGTCGGAATTGTGGGCTGCCTTTGGTCGTAAGGATGGTACGAAGAGTAGAACCAAGGCTGACAATGCAAATTGTACTAGCATGTGTGTGGAGGTGGTAAAGAGAGGAAATGCAAAGTTGAGATGGTCTTTGTCGAACATCCATTTGTTATACTACCGAGTCGACTCAGGTCAGAAAGAATTACGTTGTCATCCACGTGTATTTTTTGTCTCATCGGTCTCAAGAAAAACCCAAAACAATAGGGTCGATGTGTGGCGGATGAGCGGATGGGCGACAGGAGGGCAGGACACATACCAAGGAAATGGAGAGAGAAAAGAAGTACCACAATAGTATTAAGCAGCCATTAATGAATAGATTTTTGACCAGATTCCGATCTGCTTCCTTCTTCTCGTCGGCTGATAAGTTCTTTTCTCGAACGATTCGGTTGTCCAGCAACATGTTTTTCCTTCTTTTTTTATGCTTTCGAACTCGATCTTTTTTCGTCAAGCCCATTTCTTCATCGTCCTGCAAGTCTTCGTCGCTGGAGCTATCTCCCCCGGAACCCTCTCTGCTAGACCCAGATTCTCCCAGTCGACTAGATGTATCTCCATGCTCCTTTGGTTCCTCCAATAAACTTGAAGAAGCTTGGGAACGGGCATTCTGTGTGATTGGTCTGCCGGGAGCCGGAATTCCAGGTTGACTGTGGCCTCCTACTGGGCTCATAAGACTGCTCTTGCGCCGACGATGGCCCGGAATTGGTTCCATCTCGATATCGTTGGCCGCGCTGCCAGAGTGGACCACTTTTCGGGGCGAAGAGTTGGAAGAGGTGGCCAGAGCCGAGGCAGCCAATGGCGAGATGTCGATTCGAGAGTTGGCAGCAGCAACGAAGGACGACGTCGTGGCCGCGACAGGTAGAACGGACGGGCAAGCGGGAGACGGAGACGGAGAGGAAGAGGGAGAGGGGTAAGAAGCATGAGAGAAAGCATGAGAAGAAGAGGAAGAGACGACGGTGGGCATGATGGAGATTTCACGGGGTCGAAGCTTCTCAGGCTCGGCCGGTGGACTAAACAATTTACCTGAGCGCGCATGGGGGTGCTTGGGTAGGATGGGGACAGTGGACATCGTCTTGCCGGCGCGCCAGAGTCCCGCTACTGACTGGTGTTTGAGGAGGGGGGTTCAGAATAGAAACTAGCATGAGGCTGGCGTATTTCATCAAGCAATGATTGATTCCTGACTGGGGTTGCGCGGGTGCGTGCACCGGCCCAGGGGGGCCTAGGGGAACCAGGAGACGAGAAGACGAGGAGACGACGTGCGAGTTTGTCAAGGAGATTGCAGACCAGGGCGGGCAGGACACGTCGAGAGGCAGCCAATAGGAGACGGAGCCAAGCTAGCAGCAGCAGTAGCGGTAGCAGCAGCGGTAGCAGCAGGTAGTAGTAGCAGCCAGCACCAGCACTGAGGTCATGAGGGATAGGAGTGGACGGACGGACGGACGGACGGACAGGGGTGGCTGACCAAGCGAAGCGCCAAGCCAAGCAGTGGGGCCAGTCCAGTGGCTCGTACAGGACTGTGTGTACTGTGTACATGGAATTGTGGTAAACGCAGCCTGTTGTCGTTTGCTTTTGTGTTGCCGCCGCCGCCGCCGCCGCCGCTTCTTGCTATAACGTCGAAAGCATGTGAGAGGCGGGCATGAAGAAATAGAATAGGAGAAACCAGACGGCCAACGAGCTGGAGTTGACGCAGTACTCCAAGCAAGATGAAATGTGGAGAACCGTCAGTCAACTAACTGCCGCTGCCACTTGATTCCCTCTGCCAGCTGCCACGAGACCTTTTTTTGCTTTCAACGTTGGGCTGACATTGTCACACTGGACAGACCCATTGAAAGAGGAACTCAGGCTTGGCGACTCTGATTTGGTCTGGGCTTAAAGCAGTTGAGCCCGGCCCCTGGCTTGCGGCCGCTAGCCCCCAGCCTTTAGCCGAGCACCTCCAAGTCCGGTCCAGTCCATCCCAGTCCCCCCCAGCCCAGCTCAGTCCAGCCCAGCCGTCCAGTCCAGACTATGAATGAGGCAAGGCGGGCGGGCATTGGCACCTGCCGATACTGTGGGCCAGCTGCATTGTCCCCCTCCAATGCCTCTACCCAGGCAGGTACCAACCAACAACCCCTAGGTCTTGGCTGCGCGGGTATTTTCAATCAACAATGTGATCTCAATGGTCTTGGCCTCTATCTCCGGCAATCCTTCACATGCATTGTCGCGTGCCGCCAAGCCCCTCGACCACCTTTTCACCGCTGCGCTGGCACGCCAACCATCTTTGCAACAACCTGGTATCACCAGACACGTTGGCGCTCGCCGCTTGGCAGGACGCACAACCCTGAGAAGCATGGCTCTTGGTGACACGGCGGGACACCGGCGGCTGCCATCAGGTACACCCACCAGTTGACGCCTCGCATCTAATAATACTTGGAGACCATGACGACGGTGGGCCACAATCATCGAGGTACCTGGGTACCGACGCCCATCCTTTTTTGGGCAGCCATATTTTCGTTGCATCATCCCGTAATTGCGATGAGCACAATCGGCCGGTCGGGCCTTCGCTTTAAAAGGACTAGAGAACGATGATTCGGGCTTTTTCTTCTTCGGCCGATTCGGAATGCTGTCGCCTCTCCCTAGTCTCCTGGTAATTGGACGACATATGTACATACTTGTCAACATGTGCATATAGATCGTAGCGGCTGAATTCACGCATAATCTCCGCTGGCTTGTGCTGGCGGTTGTCAGTATTCCGAAGACAAAAGACGGCTTCTACCGCTAGTGGGATTCTCCAGTTGACGGCTGTAGCCAACGAACGGGGGTAGTCAGAAGAGCAAAAATAGAAAATGATGTTTCCCTGACTAGATTGACGAATGACGGTCCTGTAGGCAGAGCATTTGGACGTTTGATGCTCAATATTTCTCATCTACTGAGACCTAGCGGCGGTTATTTACAAATCTGTCCACGCAACATTGCAGAGACGAAAGGAAGCAATAGCAATAACTACTTGTCGTCTGCCAAGCAATAAGTCCACCCGTATGGCAAATGTTCAGTTCTCGTATATTGAAAACGCGAATTCCATGCTGCCTCTTCAAGGTGCTGAATTGGTGCAACAACTGGTTCATCCTCAGAAGCGGCTCATTTCAGTCCGGTACGAAACACGAGACGTCTTATGCTGTAGGTCTACCGTCTCATCAGGTGTGCGGTCTTTAACAAAGTGGGAAACGAAGTCTTTGATGTGGGTTAGTCAACGGACATCAAATTGCCATGAGAGCTGTTTCCGAGGTCGTTTCCTCTTGGGCTCCGGCTTTTCTGTCACGTAAAAGAAGTACTTCTACTTCAAAGCTTCCATATACGCTCACGTCAGCACTCCATGAAGCATTGTAAGCAGCTGTCATAATTGTCTAGCAAACTGCGAATGGAATATTAATCCTTGTCGAAAACCGTCGTCAAGTGGCATATCGGTTTTGGACCATTTGGAAGGTTTCGTCCCGAGGTTTTCGCCCAAAAGTGCAAGTGGCGCTGCGTGGTGGTCTGCCTGCATGGGCGAGGAGCGTGACATCATACGATTCGGGGTAAGAACGACCTGCACCCTTTCGAGTTCTCGCTCAATCTCTCGTCTTTTCAGACCGTAACTCCGAAACCACAGCTCGCAATACTTAATTATTTTTTTTAAAAGGAAATTCCAGCGTGGATCGGAGAGTCTATTCAAAGCACTACTTTGAGCAATGGCTGCGCTATGCTCAACTTCGCACAATGGCCAGTCCCGACGAGAGCAGACGGGTGGCTATCTGCCCATAGAGGACTACGGAATGATAGGAAACATGCACACGTGTGCATTAGTCGGAATAGACGGCAGCGTGGACTTCATGTGCTGGTGAGCAGTTGCTATCCCAGTCCGGCGCACCCAGTCCTGCGCGGTAGTATGACTAGTACTACAAGACACCTGCATTGGGCTGATTAAGAGAGAAACGGGCCATAAGGCCTGACTTTGACTCTCCATCCGTTTTCTGTCGATTGCTGGACAAGGACAAAGGCGGCTACTTTAGCATTGCACCGCCCGAAGATTGCGGGTGTACGCGGAAACAGCAATATCTGCCGTCGTCATGTATCTTACAAACGCGATACATTCACGAGGACGGTGTCGTCGATCTTGTTGACTTTTTCCCTCGACCCAAAGACGCAACCGTCATGACCAAAGATTTCAAGCACAGCGCCTATCGCGAGGCGATGAGGGTACAGGAAGAACTGAAAAAATGGCTCGTAAGGAGGGTAGAATGTATTCGTGGCTCATTGACGCTAGGTTCGTGAATTTCTTTTGTTCTTCTTCCATCTATTATGAAGAGGAAGCTTTATCTGCCCTCGGATACGCTCGTCGGAATGTTAACTCTTGCTTCCTAGACGTCGAAATCTTCCCAGCCTTTGGCTATGGACTAGAGCCCCATATCACAACGCTTTGCCAGCCCTCGGATACGGAAAGCAAAGTCGCTACTTTCCATAGTAAGGATATAAAGCTACAGGTCGATGTGGCGGTGCAGGAAGGCGAGGACGGGAAAGGCTGTCCGCGAGTGTCCTTCCAGAAGGAGGCCAAGGACGATATGAGTGGCGAGGGCCTTGTCGCTCGGATTGAGATCCATGAAGGAGAGGCTATCTCTTTTATCGTGCGAAACGACCTCCCCAACCATATTACGGGGTACATATCGAGTCTGGAGCTTGACAAGAAGCAGCACGACACGCAGATGTTCTGGCATAACTATATTCGGCAGTCCAAGTACAAGGGTCGATGGAGGGAAGTCGTTTCGCGAAGCTTGATGATTCTCAAGTTGATGACGTACGGTAAGGGATTCTCCTTTCCACAATGCTACACTACCCGCTTGTAAACGCAAGCATCGTCGAAAAAGCCTTGTTTCTTTTTTTTTTTTGGCTCTTCTTCTTTTCGTTAATGAACCTTTCTAAAAAAAGAACCCACTGGAGCCATCGTGGCATCTCCCACGTTCTCTATTCCCGAAGACATTGGGGGTGTGAGGAACTGGGATTACCGGTATTCATGGGTCCGAGACTCTAGCTTCACCATATATATTCTCCTCCGTCTGGGATTTCGGGCCGAGGCCGACGCTTACATGGAGTTCATTATGGAGCGCTTCGTCAAGTCTCGAGGTCCCGACGGCGGTCTGCCTATCATGTTCACCATACGTGGCGACACGAATATCCCCGAGAAAATCCTCCATCACCTCGACGGCTACCGTGGCAGCAAACCCGTTCGAATTGGCAACGGTGCGGCGTCTCACCAGCAATTTGATATCTACGGCGAGCTTATGGACGCCATTTACCTCTACAACAAGTACGGCAAGCCTGTGCCGTGGGAAGCCTGGCGCGCAATCAGGGAGCTTCTAGGTAAGCATCTGGAATAGATAAAATCACTGCTTGCCGCATTTTTCGAATCAACTTACATGAATTTTCCCTTCCAGACTACGTCTTGACGATAATCGATAGTATGCCCACCGAATTTGGGGACATGTCTCTCTCTCCGTCCGTTGCAAGCCACGATACTAACAGTATGGCAGAACCAGACATGTCAATATGGGAAGTCCGCGGTCAGAAGCAGAATTTCACTTACTCCAAGATCATGTTATGGGTTGCCTTTGACCGCGGCATACGTCTCGCGGAGAAACGCTGCCTTCCATGTCCCAATCGAGCCACCTGGCTCACGGCAAGAGACAGTCTATATGAAGAAATCATGGAGAAAGGTAGGACTTGAGCATCTAGCTTTGGGCAGAAAAAACGAGTTAGAAATCCTTCTCACTACACAGCCACATTTTTCTCTCGCGAGTTCAAGAACGCTTTGCGTGGCCGGTAGACTTTCTGACTTGCTAACGCCATTTCAGGCTACAACACGAAGCTAAACACCTTTATTCAAAGCTACGAAAACAACACCATCCTCGACTCATCCATTCTCATAGCCCCTCTAGTATTCTTTATCGCACCCTGCGATCCTCGCTTTGTCCGCACTCTCGACAAGATTCTACTTCCTCCAGAGAAGGGCGGTCTCACGAGCACCGGTCTCGTATTTCGCTACAACACCGATCAGTCGGATGATGGTTCGTGACAACCCATCTTTTTTTCCTTTTCTCCCCCCAAAATACTAGAAACTGCGATACGAACTACAAATACTGACGATGTTTTTTGTTTTCTTCAAATAGGCGTCGGAGGGCGAGATGGTGCCTTCAGCATGTGCACTTTTTGGCTCGTCGAGGCCATGACCCGCGCAGGCGTCTACGAGCCCAAGTATTTGGTGCGCGCAGTGAATCTGTTTGAGAACATGCTGGGCTTTTCAAATCACCTGTCTATGTTTTCGGAAGAAATTGCAAGGAGCGGCGAACAGCTGGGCAACACGCCGCAGGCCTTTAGTCACCTTGCTCTGATTAGTGCCGCGTTTAATCTGGACAGGGCTGCAGAGGGGTGGTCTGGGCCGCGGTGAACGAAATGTACATACCAAGAAGCCTAGGTAGGTAGATTGTACGTATATGTGTGTACATACACAAGTAGTACAGCAAGATGATCTTGTGTGACGAGACGGAATCCAATTAGGTTATCTGGGTAAGTGGGCGGCCATAATGGGTATATCATCACGTCGCACCAAAACATGGCGTCAATTCCTTGAACCGACTACCAATTCTAGTAATATGAAAGAAAAGCCACTAAGTTTCTTGGCACATGTTTGAATGGATTTTGTTTTGATGTCAAAAAGTGATTGTACCAAGGGGAAAGAAGCATTAGAAGAATAAGACACACTCATATATAGATGCTTGTATATGCACACATACATAAATGTATAGTATCTATGAATCCAATAGCTCTTTATACTCCCAGTATTCTATGTCAAGGAAGAATCCCGTTTGCAAAGAATAGATAAAAGATATCAGCGGTAATTAACCAGGGGATGCCTAGGTGCCCAAAATACCACTCCGTAGCACCTCTTGCATATCCCGCGCCCAAAACACCACCTTTTTCTTCTCACATGCGCTGCCAGCAGCTCCAGACCGCGATGCCATGTCACCAACATGTATGAAATGAATGCCAATTCTCCGTAACGTGTCTAGTAGGGGGGATGACGACTCGTTTTCTCCTGGAACTAGAACTATTCCCCTCCACGCTTCCAACAGACATGTCAAGTCCGTGACCGAATCTCCCAGATAGACCACCTTGTCATCTTCAGACGAACCAGAAGAACAACAGTCACCACCAGAAGCAGTAGCACTCCTGCGCCGCAGCTCATCCATCTTATCCCCCGCGGTCATAAGTCTAGATATCCCATCCCCTCCGGGACCAATAATCACACCGTCTTCATCAATCTCATTCGCAATAACCTCAACCTCAGCCTCAACGCCGATCCCGGCGCCCCCAGCATCGCACCGCCCACCGCCATAATCGCAAGACAAGACACCGCCGATGAAAGACCTGGACCAATGCACAGATAATACCGTCACAGGGATTCCCTGCCCCCTTGCCCAGGCCAACATGCCCTCCCATCCAGACCGTAGACGGATTCGGCCCGAGGAGACGGCCTCGATGCCCATTTCGCGCAGGGCATGTCTTGAGAGTCCCCTGAAGAGTTCGCTACGGGAGACGCGCGTGAGGGATGCTTCTTCGAGGGGTCTCAGGCCGGCGAGGAAGATGGCTTCCTGAGCGGGGGTGGTACGCTGTGGTTGTGGAGGCGTGTGGCTTGTTTTGTAGGCGTTGTAGTCTGCGAGGTAGGTCTTGAGGGCATGATCCCAGGCCGACTGAAGATCGCGCGTGTGTGCTTGTGTCTCTTCTTCTTCTTGCTGTTGCTGTTGCTGTTGTCGTTGTCGTTGGATGGCGGAGCGGACGAGCTCGGCTATCGTGTCAGACTGGGAGATTGTGCCGTCAAAGTCGACAATGAGATGCATTTTTATTTTTATTTTGGCATCCGCATGGTGTTCATCAACACATGAACTGCTGTCGCACTTTGCTGGACTACCATCAAGAGGTTCGACATCTTGATGGACGAAAGGCTATATTATGTGGTGGGTCCGACACGATCAATAGCTGCTTTTTCTTTCTCCTTGTTCCTGTCCCTCTTTCTTCTCTTTTATCTTTGTAAATCCGTTTCGAATTCTTTTTTTCTTGCCACATATTTTGTCAATACGTTCATTGTACAAAAGACAAATATTCAAAATGTAGCCTAGGCCTCTCTTGGTCTGTTGTTCTAGTTTAGGCATATATATTTCCCTTTGACAAGACACCTTCCTGGGCGTCGTGAGTGCTCCCTGCATGAAAAACGCCAAATATAAAAAAAAATAGTAACAAAACAAGATAGTCAGCATATGCTGCTTTACTTTCCAGTCGCATGACAGAAAGCAATGCACTACAGAAATCCCCCCTCCCAAACAATGTTTAGCCCGGCAAAACGTCCTCCATTTCCTCATTCTCGTCGTCGTCGCCGTCATCTGCCGCCTCGGCAGCTTCTTCCTTGGCCTCACTGCCAGCTTTGTCCTTGTATGCGTCATTCAACCCATAGTGGTTTGCAAAGCGGCCGCTTTTGTGCAAGACGGCAACCTCCTCGAGCACCTGACGGAGATACGAGTCCGGTTGTTGCAATTTCTGCCGAAGGGCCTTCATAGACCAATACTGATATTGACGGAAACAGTCGAAAATGAGATCCAGCAGTTGGTTTTTCGGGATACGAGCAGCCTTGAAAACTTCTCCCTTTTTGGCTTTGACCATAGGTGCCGCATTTTTCTGCACATCAAAACATGCCCATGTTAGTAGGTGCGTAAGGGAAGGATGTTCTGACAGCCGCGATGCAGAGGAGACACGGGGTAGAAAAAAAAATTGAAAAAAGAGGGGAGAGGGGGTGTTGTGTTAAGTTGGTGAGAGCTAAATGAGCAAAACTCAAAAACTCAAAAAGCCATAAAGAAAAAACTCACGATAAAGTTGCCTCCCCAATTGGCAGAGCCCGCGGCTCCGGGATTGGTGATGATCGATGCGCTATTTCGACTTATAATCTGTAGCTTCGATTTGGAGTTCTCGGCATCAAACATTTGCTTGGCCAGTAGCCGCTCTTCTTCTTGAATGTATCGTGGCTCCACGCGCACATCGTAGTGGATCTTGCCAAATATCTTTGTTCGCTCTGCCATGCCATGTTAGCTGCCATCCGAGTCTTTTCCACCCTTGCGGCACCAAGTCACAAAATCCTTTTCAAGGTCAAAGTAGAAGTGCAAGTTGTGACGTTAGGAGCCGTCCAAACTCACTCGGGATGGCCTTCCGATAGTATGGCTGATATCGAGTCCTTCGGTCAAATGTTCGCCTTTCAGGCCGCTCTGCTCCCTGATTTTGTCTCTGCCGCAGTATTGACTGGGGGATGCCGGAGGCGGCAGCATCGGCGCGTGCCTTGTTCTTGGCCTTGTATCCGGGTAGGTCCTCTTCGCTGAAGATGAAGTGATTCTTGACATCACGATCCAGGATTTCGAGGTCGTATTCTCGCGGCAGGGCCTGGTGTTCTGGACACTTTCCATTTAAGAGCATGCGAAGCTTAGTCACGTCTCTGGTGCCGCCTTCGACTGTGGCATCGGGCAGTGGTTCGTTCCAGGTTCGCAGCGTGCCGATTTGGATTTCGTCATCGTCTCCCATGCGCTCGGTCAGCTTGAGCCAGGACTCCCACATGTATTTGGGAATGCGCGCGAGGTAGAGAGTCTCGAGGCTATTGCCGGGGACTGTCTTGTCGTAAAACTCGAGATCGCCGGCGTCCTCGAACATGTCGTCATCGTCCATGGGCATGGCGGGCGGCATGATCTTTTCCTCTTCGGGATCAGCTTTTATGGCAGTCGAGTCGGCCATGGCGAGGGTCTGGGGCGGCGCTGCGAGGCACGCGGCGGAAGGTGATAAGGACTGTTTGGTCGACAAGAGGTTTGACGGAAAGGCGACGAGAGTTCGAAAGAGGTTTGGCAGTGACGCGATGAAATCTGGATTGGGTTGGATTTGGATTGACTGGATATGGAGCTTGAGCTTAAGCGTCAGCGCCGGCAGCTGGCAAGTTGAGTGGCCCACATCCAGCAGCAGGGCTGGGGGATCTACCAATGCCAGGCAGGCGCAGGGGGGCGTCCAGTGTGTCTGTCTGTCCGCCCGTCCGTCTGTCCGTATGGTCAATTTAATCTGATATTGACTTCACTGGTCTGGGTCTGGCGCCAAGTCTTGAGTCTGGTCCAGGACCAATAAGCTCGGTGGCGGCCGCGTTGCCTTCGGGCCACATGCCCGCAGCTCCGATGCATCATTGGCTGTCAATCCGCACCGCACGTACGGACATCCGACGGCCTACCAGACGGTATTGTATCCGCATATATATATAAAGCCAGGCCCTCTTGCAACATCGTTCTCCTCGCTGTCCGGTCTATCGCAACACGACAAAGCACAGCCAGCACGACGCAAAAAAACACAAAGAAAAAACACTGTCTGACCGAAAGCAATTGCATTTTTTGCCTCAGTCGTTGGTGGCCTACTGCATGCAATCAGCACTGACGACCGTGACACACGTTGTTTGATGTACGTCTGTCATTGAAAACACCTTGTCCTTTCCTCTTCTTTTTCTTTCTTTTTCTTCTTTCTTTTTCTTCTTTCTTGTTCTTCTTCTCCTTCCTCGCTATCAAATTCAAGCATGACCATTCAAACTATTGCATCAGCTCCGTCCTCAAACAAGGCCATACTTATAACAACATAAAGTCGGTACCATCATACTCTATAGCCGATGCCCTCCGAGCCGATGCCTTTCTAGCCGACACCACCATTCATCAACCACCTCTCCTCTTACTCCAACTCCAAGAGCACTTGTTCGCCCCGAAAGGAGAAGAAGAAGCGGAAGAAGGAAAAATGTCGGTCAAATCCCTATACGAGCTCGCCACCGCCACGTGCGTCAAGAACCTTAAAGGGCTAGAGAGTATAGGAGACTTTCTCCCTTACGAGACTGTACGCCACATATTGCTCAAGGTCGAGAGCGCCCAGCAACTCCGACAAATCGAATTAAACTCTCCACAGATCCAGGGCCACACGGGCGAAATATGGCTCAAACTTATCGAGAGAGAGTTTCCCCTAGAGTACAAGAATAAGGCCTACAAGCCACAGGACCCTGATCATTGGTACCGAGTGTGGGAGAAGTACAAAAAAGCCCACGACAGAGCCATTCAGGACAGCGAGGACAAGCTCAAGAATGCACTGGCGGGCCTCCGGCAGGACAAGGAAAAGAACACGAGCCGCATCATTGAGCGGAAGCTCCTACCCAAAACCCTCAAGCTCGCGAGCGGCAAGAAGCTGTACAGCGGACATCGAGATGCGCATTCCAACACGCTAACTTTTAATTCTGGGAGCCGTACCAAGACCAACAACGGAGCCAGCGTCATGCGAAAAGTACGTCGTGAAGTTAGGGAGATTGCGACGATACACGGCTCCTTGTCCAAACCTATCCGTGTGCCAACACGACACTCTCAGCAGTCTCAGCTTTCTCAACTTGAAAAGGCGCCTGCGGCCATGGTCAATGACTACCAGCGCGCGTCTCAACCTCATTACCGGTCAAGGACTGCTGTGTCGCCCGAAGCACGTTCTGCCCTGATCGAGCACGAGGAGCGGGCCACATTCATATCCGATTCAGAAGACAATGAGGACGAAGATGGCATGTTTGACGATGAGATGCCCAAGGCACCATCTAGATCCGTCTCGAAATCGAAACCCGTCATGCATGCACGATCCACGTCCCATATGAACAAGACGTCAACTTCTTCTTCTCACGCCACGCCTCCCACTTCACGGGCCTCGACACCATCCACTGCGCCCAGTCCGGCTAAGAAAGGCTCTGGAGGACTACTCTCAAATAAGTTCAGAGGCGCAGCAGGAAAAGCCGCTGGCAAATCGTCGCCATCTGGTCCTCCACCACCACCAAAAGAGACTGCTGCAGCAGCTAAGCCGCCGGCACGACGGTCTGAATCTGCCAAAACACCACACTACGTGGCTCCCACGAGAGAATCGCCTCCGCCAGCAGCAGATGAATCAGTTGCGGTGCCCACTTCATCTTCAGAGAGCCTTCCGCGGAAACGCAAGACAGTCGATATTTTCATGCGAAGACCAACTAAACGGATGGCATAGTTGTCATTTATATACACGAACATTCTCAATGTTCAAATCGTGTGTTTTTCATCCACAACTCACAGCGTCACACTTTGAAGGCGTTCATTCTCTCTTTCTTCTGTTATGGGTCGCAATCCATCATTATCGTGTATCAGTGGCGTTTTAGAATCTGGGTGTTCAAATCGAGAGGGCTTTCAGATGCAATCTGGGACAGGGGAAAATAATGAGATGATATTTACATAGATTCGACATGGCCGGGTACGTACTTGGGAGGTTTAAAGACACAAAATGGCTGGGTTTGTCAACTATGGGGCAAGGCGTTTATTTCGGATTTCTTTTTGGGATTAATTTCAGCGCTTACCAGGCGTTTATGCGACACCCTAAACAAATGAAACAAAGATGAATTTGTTTGGTTCCGCACAAAAGTACTTGCTGCAGTTGAGTAGATTTTCCCGCTCATTTACTTTAAGCATAATGCGATGCAATACTGGTCTTGACCATCTACCGTACTCGTGCGAGACGACCGCGGTTTTTGCGTTGTTGAACTTTTCCCCCTCCAGTGCCCATGCCTATACCACCTCCTCCTCCATCCTTTCACAGACCACCCCTCAAAGCAAGAACCAAATGCAGCGTATCCCCCGCCACGAGGTTATACTCTGCCACCGTCTTGTCGTCCGCCCTAGAAGAAGATGCCAAAGAATTAAAAAACAGTGTACACTTAAAAAAAAATTCCTTCAAAAAATCCGTCTTGTCCCAGGTCCTAAAGGTTATTTACCCATCCACAAAGTTGGAACAATTGATTTAATCGAACCCCCCCCCCCCCCCCCCCCCTTCTGTCTCATATCATGTCATGTCCTTACATTTGCTTTCCTCCATAAATAAGACGCTGCTGCACAGGAGGAATCCCCTCCTTTTCTTCCACCTTTTCTTTTATTTGGGCAATCTATTTTTTTTATTTTGTTTTTCGCGACGTCAGATCATGTTGATAACGGGAGGCTCGAACGGTGTACGTCGCATCGCACCTTGTACTCGCTCTCGATGTCGAGTTCGATTTCTTTGCCGGTGAGGGTTCGAACTCTGTCGTTTTTTTATGTTGATTCGATTGTTAACTAGGTAGAGACCTCTGGGGCAGGAATTTTCCAATATATATGTATATATTTGCAGGGGTAGGAGGTGCGCGTTGCCTACTTAATTAGCATTTTGGAAGCGAGGGAGGGATCTGTGGTTGGTGGTCGCGGATTCGTGAATTCGTTTGGGAGGAGCGAGAAGAGTATTGTCTGATGGGAGTGCTCCGCAAGCCGAAAGTATATTCTATCGAGTCAGGGCTGAAGTCGTTGGCGTGAGGGTAATAGTTCACGGAAGTTGAGTGGTGATGATGATGGTGGTGGTGGTTTTTGGGGTCGTGGACGAAGTGGAGGGGTCTCTGAGTGGTGGTTGGTGCGGGGCTGCGGACAGCTGTTAGAGATGACGGCAGTTGGCGGGCTACGGGGCCCCGGGGGTTCGCAGGTGCCACTTCAGATGGCTGGCTCCCTGTCCTTTTTTCTCTCTCTCTCTTTTTTCTCTGTTTAATTTTTATTTTTTAGAGTCATCACGGCTATCACGTACTTTGTATAATGGTATTCTATCCATCTCCACAACACACACAGCACATAACATGGAACTGTAGGTAGGTATTCCAGTCTGCTTTCCTTTCAACAACTTGATACTTGATACTACCAAGAACAATTGGTTCCCGAGTCCCGATTAGGCAAACGCTGTCGCTGGGTGGATCCCACCAGTCCTTCTTCCAGACCCCCCCCCCCTCGGGGACCGCCCACTTCTCCGCCACGGATTTACGGAAGGGTCCGGTGGCTGCCCAGCAGAACGACAATCATGACTGGAGCAGTGAAACAGACTATTGAGACGTGCGAAGATCTGAAACCTTGAAAGAAGATTTCCTTTTCTGCCACTGATATGCGCGAACCGTCTGTGATCAAAACCAGCATTATCATTGCCACCACCTGGCTTTCCTCCGATTCGGCAACAGGCCCTCCCGCAATCATACTCACTAGGCGGGTCCGGCCATCGTGTTCTTGAATCCATTGACCGAGACTCATGTGGCTTTCTCGCCTAGCAAGTATTAAAAAGCCAACGACTGCCGTTTTCATGTCGCCTAACTGACATAAACAACCAAAACGCTCCACGCTTATTACCCCCCCCTTTTTTTTTTTCTTTTTTTTTCTTTTTTTTCCCGACGAAGGATCAATGGTTGAGGATCTTTATTGTCTTTTCTTAAATTATATCTTCACTATACTCCTTAGTTCCTTTTCTCGTATTTCTACTTGTATTCTTTTTCTCTCATCTTTTCTATTCTTGTCATTTTTGTTTTGCATTTTTGATTCCTGTATTTCCTTTTTTTTCCCAACGTATACATGACACAGCAAGTCAGGGCCATTTCATAGATAATCCCCCTTCGCGTATCTCCTCACCTCCATCGCCTTCCTACCGCGTCCCGGTGCTCATCCAGTTACCCAGTAACTCCTATCCACAAGCTCTCCAATGCGACGTCCTCGGTCGGCACTGCGAAGTGCCCTACCACGCGACTTTGTAAGCGTCCATACCTTCACCACCTCTGAGTCTCTGTCAACGTTGTACAACGGCCGGGCGTAGCGTACATCTCGAGCAGTCCCCGCCCAGAACAGCCACCTTGACTACACGATGACGGCCTGCTCAAGACCTCTCCCGTCCCGCGGCTGTGCTCAAAGATTTCTGCCTGCGGATTGCTGTGTGCATTCCGCGCAGGACGGTGCCACGGAGATGACGAGCACGCCATGAAGGCACCAGAGGCCCTTTAGGCCATGCCGTGTGGTCTACTCGGTGTGCATGGACGAGGACACGAGGACCACGACTCCGTTCTCGGGAGAACGGATGTCTTTGCCAAAGACGAGCGCGTCATGTCGTGAGTGGTATGTGGTGAAACGGGATATGGGGGGTCGCCAAGTGGGACTATATATAATATGGCAGATAATGGACAGACCTTGTAAAGTTCTGTGCTTGCGTGCTTGTCTACTTCGTGGAAGTAGGTCGAGTGCCCTACATACATACATACGTGGGTTCACTCGGAAAAAAGAAAAGAAGAATAAGAAGGAAAAAGCCTTCGACAGACCTCTCAGAACAGCGAGTCCAATCGCTACGGCCTGCGGCAAGCAGGAAAAGGGAGCCACGGTAAAGGATGTTAATAAGAAATAAAGGGCCGTGAGGTTTGTCGACGACGTTTGGCACAATCAAGTTTTAACTGATACCAACAGCGATTTTCATGTAAAAGGTCATCATGGCGTGCATCCTTCTGGGGCAAAAGACGAAGCAGTAGACGAGACGCTCCCCTACCTCTCTGATCCCTTATCAGAATATATAAAACTATAGTACAAATCTCCGTCAGTGCAAAATCTTCATTCAGTCGAGAGAGGTGATTTCTGTCCCATTTTCCATCTGGTCCGTTGTGTCTTCTCCTAAAACCAATACCCTGATTCTCCGAACACACTGTCTTCCAAGCCAAATTTTTCTTCTCCCTTTGTGATTTCCGCCATCAACCGAGGAAACTTGGTACACTTCTCCTTCTTCGCGTCTACTTGATGTCTACTCCCTCAAACACGTTCAAGCCAAGACCATCCGAATCCAGCATCAGTCTGTTCTTTGAGCCAGACTCCTGCAACTGCTGCGCAATCAGACGAGCATTCTCAATCTTCTTGAGCTCCACATAGGCCTTGTTCTTCTTGATGGCATCGCCGATGAGCTCAGCTGAGCGAGCCTCACCCTGTGCCTTGACAACCATAGCCTGCTTCTCCTGTCGGGCCTTGTCGACTACAAAGGCTGCTCGCTGGGCTTCCTGCTGCGCCACCTGTTTGGCTTCGACGGCGGCAGTAAATTCGGGTGAAAAGGCAAGATGCTATGCAGACAATATCAGTGGTCTTGTCCCAAAGACGATACCAGCATGGAAAATCTTTCACAAGACGATTTTTTTTTTGAGAAAAAAGGAGAGGAGGGAGAAGAAGAAGAAGAGAGTCATACCGTGAGAGAGACATCATCGAGAAGAATGTTGAAACGGGCAGCTCGTCGAGCCAGATTATCCCTCACAAGCTTGGCCACCATCTCTCGCTGTGTAATCAGCTGACTGGCGTTGAACTGGGCGACGACACTCTTCAACACCTCATTCACAATCGAAGGCAGCACACGCTCATCGTAATCGGCGCCCAGCGTCCTGTAAATCTGCGGAAGCGCGTCGACCTGCGGTCTCGACAGCACACGGCAGGTAATGTTGACCATCTGCAAGTCCTTGGTGCCCGTCAGGGAAGCCACGTTTCGGGGCTTGGCGCGCACGTCGTAAACGATGGGGGTCTCGAACCACGGGATGTTGATGTGCGTGCCTTCGTTGTAAATCTCCTTGCTCACGCCGCTTATCCTCCTGTACTTGATGGCGCGGTGGCCACCGTCGACGTTGAAGAGCGAGTTGGACAGCATCCACGCACCACCCACTAGCAGGGCACCACCGATCATGGCTGCTCCAGATCCGCGAGGCAACTGAGGCGGAATACCGCCAGATCGGCCACCGCCCATTCCTCCGCGGGCCTGCATCTGGCGTAGACGTCGCATGGCTTCTTCTTGCCAATTGTTCTGGCCCGACATAATTTATGATGAATGGCTGCTCTGCAATAAGCCAAGTAGAGAGAAAGACGGCAGGGAGGAAACGTAGTTGGGTGCGATGGCCGGTTGTTGGATATCGGGTTTTCCCAAGAAGGATGTGAGGGTAGCAAGAAAACGTCACGACTCACGACTTGGCTCTGTCTGATTCTATGAGCCCGTCAGAAGAAAGCTTCCCTGTGCTGGCTCTCAGGCTTCTGGCCGAAGACTGCTGACTGATCCGATGTTTTGGTGGGCAATGGAGGACGCTAGGCCAGAACAGGACATCTTCCTCAGCTATCAATTGATTGTTTCCACCTTCTTTTGTGTCAGGTACTATTGGCGAATTAGAGTGTGCAAATCAGTGGAAGCACCTAGGGCAGAATGGCCGAGTGGTCTATGGCGACGGTCTCAAGCACATGAATATGTACTTTCGCATCTCCTCAAGAAGCGTTCCGTTCACGAAAGTGGCCGGGGTTCGAATCCCCGTTCTGTCAGCTCTCACAAGGTTTCCTTTTTGCAGGTCGTTTTCTTCGCCCGGTGACTTTCATAGCAATTCCATTTGGTATGAAGACACTTCTCCTCTTTTTGCGAATGGCATCGAAAAAACTGTATCACAAAAGGCAAACAAAAAGAAAAAGGTCAAGTGCGTCCAAGACATTTGTCGTCCGAAAAGCAGCAGCATCATTTCACCTTCTCACGATCTAAACACAAGACAGAAAGATTCGTCACGGTGGCTCTTTCCCCCCATCCACTTCATTGCATTCTTAGTCAAAACATAAATGTTGCACGTCTACATAAGTATGAATAAGACGGCATTTATATGTTGTAGTAAGGAATGAACGCAAACAACGAAAAAATGAAAGTAATTGTCAAAGGAGGCAGCAAAAGATAACAAAAAGGAAAACTATAAAGAAAGTAAGAAGAAAAATGTTAATTAAAGGAAAAAAAAAAAAAAAAAAGAAGGTAAGATAAAAACAAGGAAAAAAACAAAAACAAAAACAAAAACAAAGGATTCAAAGAAAGAAAGAAAGAAAAGCCGATTTGAACAAAACAACCTTGTAGGTATCTCGCGGCCAGTAGGTATATCATCATCTCGTCATCCAATGCACCATCAACAAAGTTCATAAAGTAACCCGACGCGCACACAACCCGGCCCTGATGCCTTCCAAAAAAATACCATCCATCAATCATACCACTTCCTTTTTCATCTAAATCCAAAAGAGATGTACATATGGGTGTATGTACGTACGTGAGCCTAGCGAAACTGGTTCTGATGGCAGATGAGCCGCCCTTTTCAACCCCCCCCCCAGAAACAAAACAGAAAGAAAGAAAAGAAAAGAAAAGAAAAGCCAAAGTCACTTTCTTTTCTGTTCATTAAGATGTTGCGTGGCAGGGCTGAATTTTCTCGAGAACAATGAACAACGTCTGGTCCGAGTTCAATCGGCCGATGCAATGCGAATCGTATGACTCTCTCGTGCAGGCTTCCTCGCATAGCCCTTCAGCATCCGAAAGCCGGCCCTGCGATCCCTGCCCTCCTCCATCACGGCATGCACCCCTTCCAGACACTTCCCTGCTTCCCTCATGGCCGTCCCCGCGGTGACTGTGTCGACGAGCCGCATCTCGCCGGCGACTTTCTCCATCTCGCATCGGAGGAGCCATCGTTCCCAACTCCAGCCGCCGACGATACTGCAGACGTTGGCGATGTTGTCGCTGCTGCCCACGTCCATTGCGTCTACTGAATAGGATATCGGCTCTTTCTCCCCGCTCTTCTTGAAGGTACCCGAGGAGACATTGTCCTTGACGGGTGGTGTGGGAGGCCTGTCCACTTTGCGCCTGGCGCCAAGGGGGAGACATACCCATGCGCGGCGGACATGGTCGAATCCGGCATGAGAGAGTCGGCGTAGCCACAGCTTGGAAGGGTTCGGGTCGTAGCCAAGCGTCTTGAGCGTGAAGCCGAATTCGACGCTTTTGGCGAGACCTAGTGGTCCCGCGTTCATGATGTCGGAGTCCATGATGGAGAATTCCAGATAGCCGTCGGGCTTGAGCACCCGCATGCACTCGCGCAGACAGCTGTCCCACTCGTCTTCGCCGTTCTCGCCAATGAATTTGAGGATGCCGTGTAGCTCACGGGCAGAGACTAGGTCAAAATGATCGTCAGCAAAGGGAAGTTTCGTGAGTCGCTCGACCGCAACCTGGCGGTGGTTCGGTGGACCACGGATATTGCAGTTGGATAATTGACGGATAGCTTTGGTGGTGACTGTGTAGATCTTGGTGTTTGGATATTGCAGCGCGCAGTGCCATGCCCAGTCGCCCGTGGACTGCCCTCCAAGATCCAGGATCCGAGGTCGATCACGAACAGCTACGCTTTCCATGCCGCTGCCGCCACCGAGCGTTGCCGTGTGAGGAAGCCGAGCCAATCTTTTCGTCACGGGCGCTGAGATTAGACGGCCACCGTTGAGAAACTTGAGTGCTGCGACATGCCATGCCGGAATGGTCATCTGGTTCTTGGCCTCGAATTCTTTTTCTTTGCGTACCTTCTCAGGGTCATCCACGAGAACGAGATCGCCACGAGCCACGTTGGCGCTAAGTCTTTTTTTGGCGGATTGAGGAACGACACTGAGCTGATATTTGCCGAGGAGCTGGTTGCGATGCATCTCTCGAAGACCTGTGCGCTGCCCTTGGAGGGCCTCGAAGCGGGGAAGTTGCTGCACAAACACATCTCGGAGCTGCGCTCGAATAATATAGTCCTGGAAAGACCGATAATAGGCAGATTCCAGTCGCAAGAGTTTTTGCGGCAAGCGCTTGGGTTCCAAGATTGTCGGAATGATGGTTGAAAAGCGCACAACCTTCTTATTGACTTGAAGGCTTTGGTCGACTTGAGCCTCAGCCTCAGGCACAACCTCAAGCTCGGGCTTCTCGGCTTTGTCCTCGTCCTCGTCATCCGAGCATTCCTCGACAGTCTTCGGGACAGCGCAATTCCCTTCGCCATGTATGCCTTGAAGGTAAGCTCGTTGCGCCAACAGCCAGAGCTCAGTGCGACCCAGATTAGTAAGAGCAACCTGTTGCTGCTTGCGAAAGTAATCGGGATCGTAATCGACGACAATCTCGGTTGCGGCCTCGTCAAACTCGTCAGCCTCGTCAGCCTCGTCAACCTCTGGAGATGCAAACACCTCTACGGCATCGCCAGACTCATTAGAATCCTTGTTTTGAAACGTCGGTTTGGCCGTAGGCATGTCATCCGTGAGATCATCATCGTCATCATCTCGTACTTGAATGACCTGTTCAATAACCTGTTCAACAGGATCGGAAGAAAAGATGATATTTCGATAGAAGCTCTCAGATGAATGGGGACGTTTCGGGACGGGTGGAATAGAAGTATATATATTCCATGGGCATCGGTAAAACTGCTCTGCCGTGGTTGAAGTTGGTGGTGGCATTTCGGCAGGAGATTGAGTTGGTAGATGCCAAGCAGTCCTGGTTCGCGGAGACAATTCTGAAAAGAAGCCACCAGGGGATGGGATATCCAATCGAGTCAAGTCGGTAAGAGAGTGTCGGATGGGGCTCGGCGCGTAAAGCTGTTCCTCAACGGGCTGAGAGATGAAACTGGACACAACGCGCGGCGATTGCTGTGACATTTCGGTGTTCGGCTCGGGGACCGTCATGAATACATCAATCACTTGAGACGGACGCTCATGAACGTCATCCTCTCCGTTGGGCAAAGCTTGAAGGGTGGCGAAAGCGTCTGGCTGGAGACGGATGCCCGTCCAGTTCTCCTCGTTCTTGTCCTCGTCATTTCCAATAACTGGGGTTGATGGTGCGCTCATAGCAGCCAGTTGTTCAGATGACAGACTGCCGTCAAGAGAAGGGGGCGCGGAGATGGATAGAACATCTAAAGCTTGTTGCTTTCCCATGAAGTCCAGTTGAGCTGGTGACATGGGGAGCTGAGCGGAGGGTGTAATAGGTACGGGTGAGATGATTTTCTTGAAGTCATCAACTGCAGACCGAGGCTCTTCCAAACGATTACTATTACCTGGAATAATCAGACGGGTAGGCTGCTTCACTATCGGCTGATTCACAGCTCGGCCGTGAGGATTCCTTCTTAGCGATGAATGTTGAAATTGCCTTGAAATGGCGTCGTCGTCGTTGTCGTCGTCGTCGTCCTCATCCTCATCCTCATCCTCATCCGAAACATCGTAAATATCCTCGAAAACAGTGTTCTCCGTGGCAATACTGACTCGATTCCACATGTTTGTGGAGCTGGTTGTGGGCGAGCTGCCGTGTCCTGATGTGGAGGAAGGTGACGACGGAGGAATAGAAACAGAAAGAAAATGGACCCCCCTCGGCGTTGAGAAATGATCGCTCATCGGTGACAACCAGGCCTCGATCTTCAAAAGCGACGGATCGCCTCGTGACCCTCGCCGGTTCATTGATGCGCCTATGACCTGACCATCATCACCATCTTCTTCAATTATAGGATTAAGTGCTTTGTGGGACCTTCGACCCTGCGAAGGCTCAGGAGATGGAAAATGGCTCTGCGTGTCGTGGAGAATAGCAGCCATTTTTGTTGATTCGGGCCGGGCAGTCCGTTATGTCCAGATAACCAACGAACAACCTCTTCCTCTTTCTTTTTATTTCCTTGCCCCTGAGTGACGCGCCTGGCGTTTTCCTCCGTAAATGAAAATGAGAGTATAGCGCGAGCTGCGATATCGATGACCGGCACCGAAAATTGGAACGGAATTTATGCAAACGACAGGCTGCTTCGATCAACGAAGCGTGTACTTGACATTACGTGAGAAGAAAAAGAAAAACAATAAAGAAACATGCCGCAGATCGCAGAACGCGAACAAAAGAAGAGAATGTGGAGGAAAGAGAAGAAAAATCGACCAACAGTTGGCCAGAGAGTTGGGGACTGAAGGGATCCTTAAGTGAGCTCATCCTTGGATTTGGGCTGGAGGGACAGAGCGGCTGCAAGCCGTATGCGGCAGACTTGAGTGGCTGTCAGGCCTTCCTTGCGGTCACCATAGCTCGGCGTGGGGTAGCAGTTGGTGTCCAAAGGATCGATTGAAGAGTCGAGGATGTGATAGTACTGCATCGTGGATGCGTCTGGTGATGCAATAGCATCTGGGCCTCGTCGACCCTCCGGGGTCTAGAGAAATGCAGAATGACGTTGGCAGTGGGCATCGCATCGCCAGGTCATAATGGGTTAACGGGATTCTAATTTTGGATTCGGCAGCCAGTCAGATGGTCTGGACTCTGCAGACGCGCGCCAACCTGGTGGGCCTGGCTGACAATTGGTCGATAGTGCGATCCCAGTGCTGCCGTACGATGGAGGCCTGTGCGGACTGTATCGACGGGCGGCTAACTGCTTCTCGGCTTCGATTGGAACCCATTGGTACGCGAACATGGTTCACCAGGCATGCATATATAGTGTGTATGTATGTATCCTGCAGGTGATTGCACGTGCATACTGCGTAGAAACGGTGACTGATGCGAATGCAGGTAGAGCCGTCGATGCCAGGGAAGAGAGCGACAAATCTTCACAGCTTGGGCGCGTGGGGTCGGCATGATGAATACACATGAATGCACATGAATAAACTTGCATGGACGGTACGTTATATGCACATACATGGGCTAGGCTGAATACGCCACATCGCGGCTTGAAAACTCGTCTTTTGTCCTATTCCGTGCCATCAACGATGAACCCGCCTGGAACAAGGAGTGAAGTGTACGAGGCTGAGAGTATTGCTATTCGTGCGACGACTTTTAGGCTGGTGCCTTATTCATTGAAAAACGCAGAGTTGAAAGATTGGATAGGCACCACGGGAGAATAGATAGTCCATGCGAGTTTTGCTGAGTAGTCTGGTGAGTTGCCGCGATTGCCGCGCGTCTCGTCATGCTGGATTCTGGATTGAATGACGGTGCTAGGAATTGTGGAGTTTGAATGAAGGAAGGAAGAAAGGAATGACCATATGCGAGACGAGCAGGAGAGTTGGGCTGATCAAACCTTCTTGTAGAATCTGGAGGAGCTAGAACTGTGAAGTCGCCCTTGACTTGATCGTCGTTTGTCCGTCCGATGAAAATGCCAGCTTCTTCAAACGGGCAACCGTCAACAAAATTCGCCAACAAGAAAGCGAGTGTGCATGCACACGTCCATGGCCGGCCCATATATATTTTGTCCAAGACGAGAGATCTGTAGCCTCAAGACGAGACTCCCAGACAGACAGACCAGGCTTCAATCTGCCCCAGCCAGCCCCAGCCTCAGCCCCAGCCTCAGCCCCTAGCCACGCCCATCTGGCATCTGGCATCTGACATCTAGCATTAGCATCTAGCATTTGGCATCTGATGAAATGCGGCTCAGGCAGCTGCGTTAGAGCCCCTCGATCGCCCAGGCCACCCACCGACACATGCATCTACCCCGCCATAGCGCCATAGTGCCATCACCAACACAGTTCGCGACCGGAAACTCCAGGCAGTTCCTCGTTTTCGTTGCACAAGCTCGACCTGCTTCCCTTCAAGCCCGCCAACGTGGGAAAAAATCTGCAGCCATGGCAGACACAGAACAACAACAACAACAACAAGCTTCGCTACCCCTCGAGCCGCAAGCCAGAAATGTTGTCTACTGCGGAGGTTTGTCTCATTATTTTCTTCCTTTCTTCCTCTTCCTCTATCCCTCTCCTTCTTTCTTTCTTTGAATTTCCGGAGCCTCCCCCCTTCCCATCGCGCCCGCTAACCCTCGTCTTTCTCAGCTGCCCTCAGTGTTTTAACATCATGCTAACAAAATTTTCTCTGGTTCTTCCTTGTTGTTGAAAAACTACACATGTAGTCTGTACTCTTCCACCTGAGGTACGTGGTGGCCTTTCCATGTTTTTTATGGTCGATGTCAAAAGCCGCCCGACGCAATCCATCTCCGACTTCCACGATCTTTACCCGGTCTCCCACCACGAACGCAAAACAGGGGGACTTCTGCCAAGGAAATAAAAGAAAAAAAAAAAAACTATGTCAGACCATCTAATTTTTTTTCCCTTCTTCTCGCAGTACTGCGAATATGGAGGCACAGTAAAAAAATGCCAGGAATGGCTAGAAACGAACCATCGGACTTTATATGACAGAATTTGGTCAGCCGGTATGTTCCCGCCTATGTTCCAAGACGGCCTTCCTCACGCGGAATCGCACAGGCCATTGTGTGACTGACGATTAAGTTCACCATTTCTGACCCCTTTTAAAATAGAGGCTTTGGAAGCAGCCACCGCATCATTATCCGTCGATGCTCAAAAGCGAGCCATCAAAGATGCCCAGAAAAAGGCAGCTAAGGCCGAGGCCGCTGAAGCGAAGCAAGCAGACAAGATTGCCAACAGCGTCGTCACCATCAAGCGCATCGAGCGGAACAAGAAGAAACATGTTACTGCAGTCATTGGCTTAGAAGCTTTTGGTCTTGAGTTGAAAAAGGTATGATGATGATGGCACGCGCACTTTTGACGCTTTTCATTCCCATTCTTTCTGCGAGTTGACACTTCGACTGTTTGTTGATTGCTAAAAACGTGGTTTGTTCAACGGGAATAGGTGGCCAAGGATCTTGGCAAGAAATTCGCTACGGGCTCATCTGTTACCAAGTTGCCTAGTGGGGGCGAGGAAATCGTGGTGCAGGGTGACGTCAGCGATGAGTTGGAGGAATTTATCTTGGAAAAGTACAAGGAGATACCCGAGGATAACATTGAATTTGTCGATGACAAGAAGAAGAAGAAGGCGGCGGCGGCGGCAGCAGCGGCGGCGGCGGTAGCGGTAGCGCCTCAATAACGAGATTCATATAGAATTAATAGGCCTGAACAAGCTGATTCAGAATATAAAAAAGACAAAGCTTGTGTGCCCTTATCTTTTTTTTTGTGGGAAATAAAAATAAAAAAGAAGCAACCCAATAACGCCTTTCGTGTGTGCTGTCCTGATTCATGACGCTTCGATTTCCCTTCAGCTCCAAACACCGGTAAAATACAACCCACGCAAGTGTCATCACAGCTTGCCCGATAAAAAAAAAAGTGAAAAAAAGTAAAGAAAAAAAAAAACAGAAACGAGTAGGAAGGATAAGAACACCTCTCCCGGCCAGACTAGCCTCTTTTCCTCAAAGTTCTACCACCAGCTGTTGTCGTAGCTGGGGTCGCAGCGGGCTTTGTTGCTGCTCTCCTCGTTCCTGCAGTCATTCCCTTCCGAATCGTTCCCATGACGGTAGACTTGGTATTTGGCGGACCGGCCCTTGAAGAAACACTGGCCTTTGTTGCCACTGTGCCAGCACTACCCTCGCTGGTCTCACTCGTGTCACTAGGGCGACGGTCGTTTCGAGTCGCTGGCCGGGCTGCGGGACCCCGGGCATTTGCCGCGGCACGGTTGCGCCGGGCCCTTGAAGCTGCTGTCGTTCCGTGCGGGGAAGAACTTGTTTCCGACGTGTTGATGACCTTTCTTGTCCCTCTAGCCCGAGAGGCCTTTGCCCTTTCCACCATGCTGGAAAGAACACTTGTGGCGGTGCCCGGTCGCGAGTTTCCTGAGGCCTTGAGCGGAGAGCCAGTTCGCGCAACGGATGGTTTCGTTGGCGACGCGGTTCGTTCACGATTCGTAAGACGAGAGTTGGAGGAAGTAGGTGAGAGAACCTGATTCGGTCTGACGCGCCCCGTGTCTACCTGAGGGACGCGTGCACGCTTCTTAGTGCCGTCGACATTCCGAACGTTATTCTCCTTGTCGATTGAAATTTCATTACTACCGCTTGTGTTAGAATTCTTGAACGGTGTCTGATGGTATACGTGTTGGTCTTCTTTTTCTACTTCTTCCTCTTTGTCCTTCATTCTCACTCTTTAATATATATATTTACCTTATTTGCTTGAAGCCACGAGTTGCTGCCAGGGAACGAGCGTGCGGATTCCTTTGCGGGCTACAAAGAGCCGTGTCCTTGGCAGGAACCGTGAGAGGTTTGGTCATAATTCTGCCTTGCTCCTGTTCGGCATATCGCTGAAGAAGTTCGCTGATCTTGAGTTTGCGCAGGGACATGGGGATCCTGTTGATTCTAATCTCAATTCGTGTCCGTAGGCCCTGGGCTTGGAGTTGATATTGCGCTCGAAGACGCCTCGCGCGTTCGGTGACTTTGGTGCAGAGGTCAGTCAGTCACAGCCATAAAATCAGGTTATAAAAGACGATGGGGCAGATTTGCATTTTCTCTTTTGCCGTGCTGGGAATTTTGGGCTTCGATTATTTTTTGGTCATACTTTCTAATTGAATATTGTCGATCAATGCCTGCTTCTGCTGCGCATTGAGTCCCATCTTGCGACTCTTGATTGGACTTATGCCAGTGGGCGTGGACGGGCTCTTGATGGCGACTTTTGTGTCTGCTCTGTTCGTGGACGTCACGGACCGGTCCGAGACCCTCTTCTTCGATTTGAGGGGCGCCATTGTGTGAATATCGCGTTCTTTCGTTTGTCGGAAGGCGCGGCTCTCTGTGTTTTATTGTTGGTGTGTTGTATGCTGTATGCTGTATGTTTGATGGCTTGATGGACAAGCTGTGCTGGTTGGTTGCGTGCGTGCGGGCAGGCAAGGTAATTGGAGGTTTCTGGCGCTTCTCGCGCGCTGTGAGTGGTCAGCGGACGCCCTTACTGGATGGAAGTAAACAAACGGTTTCAGTTGGAAACGGATTGTTTATGTCAGCAGTCTCCGCCTGACATGACCATTGAAGTGGGCATATGTGAAGTGGGCATGTGGGCACGCATGTGGAGACAGACTAGAGATTGAAAGGTATATCTACGCTCAGCAATGCGATGGATCATGCTGACATCAAAGTAGTGGTACTTGTCTTCAAGCTTGGGTCACTCCCAGCGGCAGGGCAGGCGAACTCACCTTACGTCTCGCTCTCTGGTCCGTGGTGACGAACCAGCTCAGTCACCAAGCTTGCGAGTAGCTTCGTCTCTCCATTAAGACCACCATTTTCACTTTACTTTCTGCTCCGACGTGCAGCAACTGGTGTGGCTCTCTTGATTTTCGATTATCTCAGCTGTAAAAGAAACCACTGCACAAACTTTTGCGCGCTCTCTCCCAACATCAGCGCCGTCAATATGGTTCTCGAGGCGGTCATGGTTGTCGTGGACAACAGTGAGAGCAGCAGAAACGGAGACTACCAGCCCACACGTTTCGATTCGCAAAGCGACGCTGTCAATGTCCTTTTCCAGAGCATCACGCAAGGCAATCCCGAGTCCTCGGTCGGATTGATGAGCATGGGAGGCAAGGGACCCGAGGTCCTCGTGACGCTCACGACAGAACAAGGCAAGATCTTGGAGGGCTTGCACAGGACAAAGAAGAAGATTAGCGGGTCATCTCATCTCAAGACCGGTATTGAAGTTGCCACTGTGAGTATCGAAAGTCTCGTGTTTTATGTTATGTATCGGGAAAAAGAAGACATTTGCTTGACGCGCAAGTTCGAAGTCTGACATAATGGGTCCAAAATAAAGCTCGCTCTTAAGCACCGACAGAATCGCTCCCAGCGACAACGAATAATAGTCTTCATTTGCTCGCCAATCGAAGAAAACGACAAGGAGCTGACGCAGTTGGCCAAGAGGATGAAAAAGGGTAACATCTCTGTGGACTTTATCCTATTCGGAGATCTCGATGACGATGACACACAAAAGAAGCTACAGTTGTTCAATGATGAAGTCAAGGGCAGTGAGGGCTCAAATCTGGTGGTTATTCCCCCAAGCAGCAAGCTTCTCAGTGATCAACTGATCTCTTCACCCATATTGCTGGGCGAGGGCGCGCCGTCCTCTGGCGGTGCGGTTGGCATGAGCGGCGGCAACGACGAATTCGAGTTTGGTTTCGATCCGGCTATGGAGCCCGAGCTTGCTCTGGCTCTGCGCATGAGTATGGAAGAGGAGAAGGCTCGACAGGAAAAGAGAGCCCGGGAGGAAGAGGAAGCTGCCAAGAAGGCGTCTCTTGAGGGTGTAAAGGAGGAAAACGAGGGTGGTCCTTCTGGAAGTGGGGACAAGAAGGATGGTGGTGATAAGATGGACACCTCTTGAGGCATAGGATTCTTTCTGTTTTACGATGAGTTGGTTTTTTTGTAGGAGCAGTATAACGAACGAATAACTTGACTACAATGTCCATATACGCTCTATGGCACGCGGTAGACTTCTAAAAGAGGGTGTCAAGGGGAAAGCAAGACACCGGAAGAAGGGAATGCCAAATACATGCAGCTCCGACCGTCCATGTGCGTGCACTGCAGGGCATAATCCGAGTAATATTACAATAAGAAAAAACAAGAGCCAAAAGTACAGGTTATGCTTTATTCATCTGTTGTTGATCTCTCTAATGTATGATTGTAATTTCCGATCAAACATATCACAACGAATCGGCATCTCTAAAGAATAAAACGGATTCTTCATGACAAAGTCAGAGTACAGGTCGTATATCCTCCTAATCGTCACATCCACATTCACCTGCGTGGAGTCGGTAAAGAGCAAGAATTTGGTTCCCGTCATGGTATTGAAGCACTGCATGCGGAAATTTTCCGTCTCGAGCACTTCCAGCCCGGAGGAGGGCTCTGCCCGGTTTACGACGCCGTTGGGACCCAGGGGGGGCGTGACGGGCTTGATGGGGTTGAGTTTTGAAGTGATGGCGTGGACACTGGAGATTCAGATTTAAGTAATGGGTTTTGTTTGTCCATTCTTTTGAGTTGAAAACAACATAAGAACAACATAGGAAGGGTAACTGATTATGAATCTTGGGAAGGGATGGGATGGGTGATTAGGGGGGGGTAGAAGTGATGATTTTTGTGTATATAGGTCTGTGCTTCAACTTACCCGTGAAATGTACCGGCCAGAACAAGCAAGTCATTCGTGCTGATCTTTTTGAGGCCATTCTCGTGAAAAGTCTTATTGTAGACTAAGCCACCGGCCTTGTTGATGATGATGAGGGCGAAGACGGTCCTGTGTTGGGAAAGAGAAGAGCAAGGTGAGTAAGACGTGGAGTTTTCAGGTTCATTCTTTTATTATATTATTTTTTTTCTTTCTCTTTTTCTCTGTTATGCCTTTCTTTCCATCTTCGTTTCTTTGTTTTATGCTTGTCCTGTTCTGTCTATGGTGGATGAGGACTTACATTTTTCAACAGGCTGGGGGGCTGTTGTTGTTGATGATTTTGCGGAGAAAAAGGGGGAGGGGGGCCGTGTCGAGGCTCATCAATCTGCCGAGGCAGGAGGCATGAATGAAATACGTGGTAATGAGTCTCTGTGTGTTTGGCGAGTGAAAGAGGAATGCGAGCCTCGAGTGAGTGAGGCAATTGGCCCGTGGCGGGAGTGCTGTCCGAGTGCAAGGGGGCCTGCTTGCTTGTTCAGATGAGAGAGCAGGTGGTTGCGGCGACAGCGTTGCGAGGGGAGGGAATGCAGGATCGCAGCACGATGCTATTTCGCATGCTGCCCGGCGAAGGGTGTCTTGTCTACACGAGAAGGCGAAGCGGTTTGCTGAGACGGGAGAGCGTGCGATGCGCTGCGACGCGATACGATCCGATATACCGTGCAGTGCAGTCGACTGTCCGACCAGCGAGCGACCGGCCAGACATGGACTGGACAATGAATGACTGCGATCCAACATTGAACTGGGCCCGGGCTGGGCTGAGAGCTTGACCAGGCCCCACCCCTGCAACCTGGCTCAGACCAGACAAACCAGACAGACTACTGCCTGCCTGAGACTGACACTGACTGACCAGACAGACTCCTTGGAGCTCCCGAACCCAACATTGAAATTCAAGCGGCCTCAACTTCTTTGCTTTTGCTGGCGCGCGTCCGCTCCACGCAATCACAAAACACGGCTCGCAGATTCCGCCATCAACTGTCCATCTGCAATTGATGCCCGCGATCCTAACAGCTCACTTCATCGACTCCGTCGCGCCGCAATCGCCTCTCGCCTTCTTCAGCTCCTCCGTCCAGCGACAGACATCCAAATCCCCTCCTCCTTCGAGACCGGATACTTTCCCCATCATCCTCACGATCTCCTTGCAGCTGCGGAAAAAGTAAAATCAGCGTGACCCTCGCGCCAGGCTCGCGCCGCAGAGCACCGCAGAGTACTGCAAGCACAACACGACTGACGAGATGTCAAACCATCGAAGAACCTCGCGTCCCAAGCCCCCCCCTCCCGGTAACGAGGAAGCCACTGCGAATCTAAACCTCGGCGAATTCCAACATGTCGACACTCTCACCCTGTCAGAAGCATCACTCGTCCTAAACGCCCTGGTTGCGAAGCGCCGAAATGATCGCAAGAACGTCAACGAGACCGAGTGCGTTTTTCTTTCTTTTTTGTTTCCCTCGAACGGCTGAATGAAACTCGCCATAATCTTGAAAAGTCTTTTTTTTTTTCTGTTTTGGCGCCAAGAAAGGGAAGGGGGGAGGTACATCGTTTCCAAGTTGAGTGCTGACGAAAGCATGAAAAAAATAACGATGACCACAATCCAGAATGTTGAACCAGACGCTCAATTACTTAGATCATTTTGCTCGATTTACACAAAAAGAGAATGTCGAGGCAGTAGAACGATTGCTCAGCGCACACAAGGATCTGGCCAAGTTTGAACGAGCACAGCTAGGTATGCCGCCAAGATGCTAGTTTCAAAGACAAGAAATAAAAAAAACAGAAACATACACATATAGATATGTGGAGGAGACAATCAAAACGAGAAAAGAGACGCAAAATTATGTGTCTATCAGGGCAGGGGAGAAGGAGAAAGGAATTGACTAATTTATTCGCACTTTTTTCTTCTAGGATCTCTGTGTTGCAATGATGCCGACGAGGCCAAGACGCTGATTCCTTCGCTCACGGACAAGATAAAGGACGAGGATCTACAAGACTTGTTAGACGAGATCTCAAAGTTGCAGAACCGATAGTACGTGATTGGTGTTTTTGACATCAACGAGGGACAAAGAAAAAAAAAGACATGGGGACGCTGCGAAAACCCTGAATTCGAATTCAGGTTTATTTTTTTTCTCTTCCTTTTTTGACAGTCCATCTTTACCCCCTCCTTTCGGAAAAGAAAGGACATGAGGGAAAAAAAACTGGGGAGTTTTATTTTAAAGCATTTCTGGCGTATGGAAAGACCACACTATTTTCTTTGTTTCTTTGTTTCTTTTTCTCTTTATTTCTTTATTTTTCTTTATTTCATTCTGTTCGTTTCTGCTTGCAAAAATATAAAATTAAAAGAAGAGAAAGAAAAGAAGAGGGTCATTTAGGGAGGGAAAGAAAAAACATTTCAGGTAATGTCTAGGGCATATATTCCTATCAGAATTGAGGAATTGATCCATGAGTCATGGACATTGGGTCACAACACGCCGTGCACAACAAGCTTGCTGGATCGATCCATGGCGGTTCTGTCTCAAAAAGCAGCATACAAAAACCGTGCTGCTCCGTGTATTTATGACAGACAGCCTAGGGCACACGAATTATTCGCCTGAAGAATGGTCCTCGGTGACCAAACGATAATGGAAACTCGAACCGCGTACACTACGCCCCTGCACAATGCGGCAAACGGTCAGCTACCATGAAATGTTACCACGAAGAAGGTAGACTCCAGCTATACTACTCACATGACACTTGGGACACGATGCGAAGCACCGAAATCTCAAATTTGCTTCTTTTCTCAGCTGTCTACATATCGAATCGACCACGCCGGCCTGCGTGAGAGTCATGACTTTGTCCAGCTGCGCACATCATATTCCATCCCTTTCCTCCTTTCCGAATCTATTGCCACGGATTCTCTTGAGTCGAACTTCCCTGCACACGGACTCCGTTCGATTCCTCCCTGCCATTTTGCTCTGCTTGCTCCTCAGTAGTACGCTCTGACCGAGATCGTGACCCGTCCTCAGCCGCTTCGTCCTCTTCTCCAACAACACCAGGAAGCAGTCTCGCCCCCTCGGGCCCATCGGTAGTCCCGTAATGAATCATCCCTCTCGGCCTCGGCCTGCTCTCATCACGAAATCTTGTGGACTCGCTCAGAAGCCACGTCGCGATCTACATGACAGAAAAACATCGGTAAGCGAGATCGTTTATTAGAACAGCAGAACGAAAAAAAAAGAACAAAGAAAAAACGAAGGAGAATACCTGAAAAAGTCCCACCGCAACGACAATACCGAAATCAAAACCAGAATTCCGCTGCAAAGCCGCCAACCACGGTTGTGCACACGAAACCTCCCGTCCATACATGTCCGCACACCTCCCCGCAGACTTGTGGTCGGGGAACGGCCAGGCCCGGTCGCGGACCGTGTTGAAGCCGCAGCAGTGAAATTCATCCTGGATGCGACGAATCGCGTCCGCGTCGTGGTGGCGGAAGAGGCGCTGCCAGATTGTGGACAGGAGGCAGGTCCTGACGGCGGAGGGGACGACATTCGAGAAGAGCAGCGTGGCGAGGACGGTGGTGAAGAGAGCTTGGAGGGCCTGGAGCGCTCGGGCGACGAGGACGTGATGCCTCTTGGAGGACCTGGAGAGGCGGAGGTAGGCTACGGCGTTTGCGAGGGCGAGGAGGGGGAGGAGAATGGTCGGGATGGTTAGGGAGGGGGAGTTGGGGAGGGAGAGAGTGGCGGAGCGGATGTGTTCGTAACTGGGAGACGGTTAGCTGGGGGTTTATTCTTCCTCTTCTTCTCCTGCTTCTTCTCCTTTTTTGTATAAAGATGATCAATAACCACATAGATGCTCAGTCTGGAAGGGGAAAAAAAAAGAAAGAAAAAAGAAACACAAACATTGCTATCACCACGAGAAGAAGAGTCACCTGCCAAGGTTCCAAGTCAGATACCCTTCTTTAACGTCCAACATGTCTCAAGGTCTATGTTCTTCATTACCGTAAGGAGGCCGACCGGCCACAGTGCCGTCATGATTGCCGTCATGGAGAGAAAAGAAGAGGACTCAGAAAGTCGCAGGTTGGCCAACGGAACTAGATCGTGTACGGTAGCCTAGGGAGGAAAATAAAGCCCGGCCGTTCTTTCTCGTGCAATTTCTTCTGTGCAAGAGTGATGGAAGAAGCATGAGGTGAAGATTAGAAAGGAAGAAACACGGCACAATGTTGCTCTTCTTCTACGCTGCCTACGCTGCAGAAGGGTCTGGGTGCGAGACTGGAAACATGAAGTGCGGGGTTGTGAATCTGAGATCTGTTTGCGACTCTGCGACTCTGTGAGGTCTGGGAGGGGAGGTCGAGTCTGTTGGAGCGAGCGGACAGTCGTCATGTTGACCACGGGGGCTTGCATCGAGAGCACAACAGCACAACACGGAGTCGGGAATAGCCAGTGGCGACGGACGCCTCAAACAGTCGGCTTGCATAGCAGCATTGAGCTCTCGGAAGAGACCGGTTCTGGTTCTGGTTCTCATCGGCTACCGCGCGGAGACACCGCGAACATGCTGTGTTGAACCTTGGTTTGATCGATCCGCATGATTGGCCGTCCTGGTTTGGTGACAAGCCTCAGCACGGTTTGTCTCGGCGAATCCCCGTGCAGTCCCAGCCGGCCAAATCGGCCCTCTCTGCATTCTCACGACTGTCTCTGCTCTATCCGAGAGAAACATCTCCCTCATCCTCCTCATTTTGAATTGCCTTTTCTATAAAACACATGGCCTCATCTGCTCGGTACTCCAAAAAAATACACCATGATTTGTACTCCTATATACTTACAATTTGATAGCAAAAAAAAAAAAAAAACGGGTTTCTATTCTCCAAGGCTTCCAGGTCCCTCATTTCTCAAAAGCCCACCGCACACGCCCCTCCATCTGGCCTCTCTCTCATTCAAATGACTCTTCCGCTGCCATGGCCTTGTATTGGTTCCATTGGTTGACGTACGTGATGCCTCCCTGCGGATTACTCGAGCGCGAGGCAAGCGTCGCGGCGGGATCTGTGGCAGGTGCTGGAGCTGTTCCAGGACGGTCCTCAAGCGAAGTCGGTGCCGATGCTGATTCCGTCCTAGCCGTGTCTGGTGCCTCTAAAATGCTCATCGCCGGCAGTTCAACGGCCGAGATGCCCGCGCCGTCCATCTCGAATGTTCCACTCGGGGGACGATGACGATGTAGCTCTTCGGGTTGATCTGCACGACCTGTCCGATGGAAGACCGTCAGCATCCATGTTTGCTCTTCTTGTTCTTCTCCTTCATCTTTTTTGTGTCTTTTCCTTTTCCTCCCTTGATCAATACATTGCCTCTCCTGTGAGACTGGAGATGCAAGGGAAACACGATTTCCAAGCCAAATGCGAACGCTTCACCTTACCTCCAAACGGCGCAAACGGATCACTACTCGGACGCAAGTGCCCGGCATCCACAGCCACAGGGTTCGATTTCTCCGACCCGTTGTTCATACGTGTATCGTTGTAACCCAGTGTTTCCGTCTCACTCGCATCATACTTGCCACGCTGCTTCTTCCTGTTCCTCGAAACAAACACCAATATCAGCAAAATTATGACAGCAACCGCCCCTCCCGTTGCCACCCCAGCGATGGCCCCGGACGGGAGACCGCCTTCCCCTAAACTATCTGATGAGGGCAAAGGACTCGTAGACGCAGGCGTTGGAGTACACGATGCGCAGGGGGTTGTGGAAGCCGTTGAGACCGCCGCCTTTGTGGATGTCGTATGCCCATCGCCGGTTACTGACGAGGAGGATTCCGTCGGAGGGGGCGCCTCTGAAAACACAACCGTGTGTCTCGTGACCGTCACCACCGAGTTATTCGGAATGGTGTGCGTGATGCCCGAGTCAGTCTTGCTGGAAGGAGGAGGAGGAGGAGGAGGAGTCGATATCGATGTCATCGTCGCTGTCGGAGACCCTGTGTCTGAGCTGCTTGCCTTGACATCCTCCAGACTTCCATCGGGTATAAACGAACGCGGACAATCAGGCAGAGAGCAGGGATTCACAGAACAGCAGCCGTTGAAATCGTTGCTGTGACAAGAATAGAATTGGTAGCCATGAGGGCATATATCTTGGGGTGGCATGATGAATGGTTCGTGCTATTTGCGTCGTCACGCCAATAAGAGACCACAAAAAAAAAAGAAAAAAGAAAACCGTCCAAGAATGGGATGACGCTATGGGCGTTTGAGAGATGTCCAGCTAGACAGTATCTACTCTCATCTGACGAACCTTTTTGCGGTGGAAGGACTTTGCGCAGACGAGTGAATGTATGCTCTCGACCATGCTACAGCACGCCGGAAATTCCAAGGCAAATAGGGTGTGTGCCTAGAAACCGGACACTTTTCGAGCGCGAGAAAAAACCAAAGGTCCTTGTTGTGAATCGAACATTGAGACAGGCCTGCTTGGCACGACGGCTGGCTACAGGTGGCCGAGACCGACCAGGAGGACAAACCAACACTTGCCACCAGACGAGCAAAATCGATTCCTTGCCCAGATCATCACACTCTCTATGTAGTTGCGTGCCTCGCCAAGGCGAGTCTTTCATTGCTTAAGAAATCATGTGCAGCGGCCTTGTGTCTCTGTGCTGGGCTCAAGAATCGCACACGGGCAGCTGGAGTGTTGGCCGAGTTGGCACCCGGACAAGCACCTTCGTCGTCATCATCATCGTGTCTAAGAATGCTTTTGCTCAGACGATGTCGACAGATTAAACACATGAGATTGGTGGAAGGGGGAGGGGAAAAACCCACTTTGCTATGGAGCCAGTAAAACAAAATCTACATTTCTCCATGGCATATATTTCTTTCTGTGCCCTGAGGGCGAGCAAACGTGCTGGGTATCAAGGATAATGATGGTGTGACATCCGGTTTCAACACGTAAAACCTGTGGAACGGCCGATTCCGCGTCCTCTCGTCACCCAAGAGAGAAGTGAGAAGAAGGAGATTGCCAAGTATGCTCATTAACGTCGACTGCTCAGGATCTGTCATAACGTTTGAATCACGTAAAACTATCCTCGAAGAAGCTCGTGTCCAAAACAAAAGTCAACGGCGGGGGGAGGGGGGGGGGGGAGAGAAAAACAGCCAAAACGCCAACTCTTCCATTTTATAAACTACTGCTCCGATCCACAACAAGCCCAGAGATGCCTATCGAAAGAAATGCCCACATGGAGTTCAGATGACTGAAAGAAAAAAGAAAAAAAGTAAAGGCAAAGAAGAAACAGAAATATATGAACAATGTACACCTAGGTCGCTCTCAACCCAGCTGTTTCAAAGCTTCTCCAATAACAGCTTGCTCCCAGCGTTTCCGACAGGTGTCTCAAACTTTTTCTTCCCCTTCTTCCCACTCTTATCAGCCTTCTTTTCTTCTTGAGCTGCCTTGGCAGCTTCTTGTTCGGGAGTCATCTCCGTGGCGGCCTTCTCCAGGGCTTTCTTGTTCTTCTTCAGTGTCTTTTTCAGTTCGTCAACGTTGCTGAAGTCGCTTGATTCGGTCAAGCCAACCACTACGAAGGAGCTCGGGCCTGTGGCCCAGTCGATGATGTAGTCCTTGATCAATGGATAGAGGATATCGGCAAAGTTGAGAGGTGGGTCGGACAAGATAATCTTGCCGGCGGCTTTGTCAAATCTTCCACCTTGAATCAGAGATTTAAGCATGCGACCGCCGAATGAGGTGGACGAGATATGAGGTCTAGCCATGGCATCATCGGGGACTTCTTCATTAGAATCTCCGGCCGCAGATCGCGCAATTGCTTCCAGCGCTGCAGTCTTGTCGTGAGTGGTTGATGACAAGAGAACGTCGGCAACGAATTGGCATCCAAAAGCAGTGGACGTCAAATCAAGGGCACCTTGCTCGATGGCTGGTATCAGATACGGCGAAAGGGCAGATGCGAGCTCTCGTCGGCGGATATCCTCATCCTTTTTACTTGTCATTTTGCGAATTTCGTGGACTTCTTTCAAAATCTCGAGGTCAAACGAATGACTGGGAGGGAACAAAGACTTGGCCAGTCCCTCGAATAGGTACAAGAACGTGGTTCTGGCGTAAGGGTTGTTGGCAGCACCAACAATGTTTTGTGTAGTCTCATCGGCATTCTCGCCGACAAGCTCGGGGAAGATGGACTTGGCTGTGAGTTTGGTATCATCAATGACATCGTAGGCCGTCAGTATGACCGTATGAGCGTACACATCGCCGGACATGAGTACAAAGGTATCCTTGTACACTTTGATATACTGTTTTCTGTCCTTGGCAGATCCATATGCCAGTAGCAGGCATGAGAGCCGAGCTCCAGACTTGGTGAAGGCCATGTTCTTCAACAAATCACCGCCCTCGTCTCCCTTGATCATCTCAATGAACTCGTTGAACTCTTCGCTTTCAGGCTGTGTGTTGAGAAAGAACTGCAGCATGGCATCATGAAGCATGGTGAAACCCGTCATACGCTTTTGTATGAGGGAGTTGATCATATCCAGCAAAGTCTTCATGATTGGGCCTCGCTTGCTGGGTTCAGCCGTGAGGATTTCCTTCAAATCCGCAGTTGGCTTAGTGTCCTTGGTCAATTCCTTGATACTGAATTCCGGGCCATACCACTCTCTCAAGAGAACAGCCTTGTGCTCCTTCGTAGCAACAGTTCGGTAGATGTCGTCGAGAATCCATGAAGCCTCTGGGTGATTGATGAGTTTGCGAACCTTGCCGTAGAAGTTGGGAATCACCAAGTCTCGAATCTCGTCATCGTTATGTACGAGGAGTTTTCCTACCATGAACTTGGCGTACTTGCTCTCGGCGAGCTGAGCATAGGTTCCTTCAAGTTCTCGAGCGATTTGCTTCCTCTGATCACGCGTGGCGTACTTGATTGCTGTCTGAACGGCTCGAACAGCGTCATGCTTGAGAACAAAATCCTTGCACCGACCAGTAACGATCCCAAAAAGCTCTTCTACTAATTTCTGACGTTCCTCTTTAGGAACATGAGATTTCAATCTTAATCTCTCCCAGATCTTCTTGGTGCGCTGTACCTCGTCGGCCAGGGGCTTGGCAGCTTTCCGTTCCAGAGCCAACTGTTTCTGTTTCGCATGAGATTCCCTCGAGGTCAAGCCAGCTAGGTGCAGGACACGATATTAGCAAATGATATAAATTTTTCAGAAATGCCAATTCGAAGTAGACTATTATGCGAAAAAGTAATTGGGGGTATAGAAAAAAGAAAAAAAAAATCTTCACGCTACTTACTTCGATCGAAACCGTCAGCATGGGCACCAGCGTCAGTCTTCTTGACATCCTTTGCATCTTTGCCATTTAATTGCACTCCCCCATCCTCGTGGTCTGATTCGGAATCATCGACTTTCGAAGTCGGTACACTTTTCCGAGCTTTGGTCTCGTCCACGCGGGCCTTTTTCGAATCCGACTTGCCCTTATTAGCGCTGGAGGTGGCTTTTCTCTTGCTGCCGGCGGCAGCAGGTTTGGTGGCCATTTGGAGAAAGACTTGTCGCCGCGAGAAGCCTGGCGTGCTGAAGGGCTGGTTGAAATACTACAAAATAAAAACCGACGTGACGGGTAGCATGACCTGGCTGTAGACTCCAAGTTCCAACCTTTTGCGACAAACTCTCCAGGCTCTCCCCCAGCCGGCTCGTCGACTTCCCAATTTTTTTGAAAATCTGCCGAGCGGTGAGCACTGCGTTAAGCCCGAACAAGACCGGCCTGGACCCCGCTATGGCTATGGGCGTCCGAGGACGAATTAACCCCACCGTGGCTCTGTGAGGCGGCACCGGCTCAACAGGTACAGACTCCATACGGGCAGAAGATTGAACGACGAGCCATTCGCTGAAACAAGTCTGGTCCGGTCTGGTCTGCTCACTTTTCGTTATTTTCAAAAACCACCAGTCGCAGGTCCAGCAATCCGGAACTCTAGCGAGCTTCCACAAAGACAATAGCCATGGGGCGCGAAGAGCAAGTCGAGGAGCGCGAGGTCCTCGAGTCTATCTTTCCCGAGGAAATCACAGGTACTGCTCGCTCCTCCCCCACCACGCATTTCCCTCACATACCGAGACGGGAAATATTGCACGCGCTCTAGCACCTCCAGTGTATTAAAACAAAAAAAAACCCTATACATCCAACAGATCTATCCGAGACCGAGTTCCAGGTATCGATCAAACTAGATATCCCGTTCGAAGAAGATGAAGACTCGGCGCCGCATTTCCTCCTTCAAATCCGCTACCCAGACGAATACCCCGACGTAGCGCCTCATCTCGACCTCCTCGGCGCGCCCAACGCCCCCGCGCATGAACACTTCAACATCAGCGATGACAGAGACCAGCTCCTCGCCCTCGTGCAGGAGACCATACAGGAAAATCTCGGCATGGCCATGGTCTTCGCCGTCGTGTCCACCATCAAAGAAGCCGCTGAGCAAATGATCCAGGACCGCAAGGACACCGTCACCAAAGCGCAGGAAGAAATCGCCCTGGCGGCGGAGAGAGAGGAAAATAAGAAATTCCACGGCACACAGGTCACTCCCGAGGCGTTTCTGAAGTGGCGAGAGGGATTCCTGAAAGAGATGGAGGAGAAGGAGAGGAAGGAGGAGGAGGATAGGCTTGCGGAGTTGAAGAAGGCTAAAGTCAAGGAGCCGATCAAGTTGACGGGGAGGCAGTTGTGGCAGCGGGGCTTGGCCGGCAACGTAGATGAGGAGGTGGATGAGGACGATGGTGGTGTTCCGACTGGAGGGGTGGAGAAGCTCGCCGTGGAAGCCTGAGAGGACAGACGTCTTTTGACAACTACAGACCATTTGTGGTGGAGTCTCGAGGTCAGGGGGCTGGATGAAGAGATTGGGACTAAATGCATTTTTTTTGGAGTTCTGGATATAGACATTAGGATACAAATGGTCTTGATCGGGATCTTGACCTGATAGGCAATGTGGAGAAAGGTAGCGTGCATGGAAGGAAGCATAAGACACGGGATGAGGCACAGTGGTGAAAGTAGTCTGGTACTACACAGATACTCAGTATCTTAGCCGCTAAAAGTATATGGAGGTCATTGTGGAAGGAAATAAATCTGTCGGAAGGCTGTCTGTCCGTCCCGTCTGGACGACTCAATCCAATATGATGAAGTCGTGTCCCAGACAATTTCAAACCCCCTCCGAAAGGAAGAAAAAAACGCCGTCTCAATGCCACAAGCAGAACACACGCGAAAAGAATAAGAAGAAATAAAAAAAAAAGGGTCAAACCATCCTCGCAGTTTTTTTTATAAATCAGTCCAGACCCCAAGAAATCAACCTTCCATTTCCGCATCATCGTCATCGTCATCTGCTTCCTCATCGTCATCCTCCTCCTCGTCGCCCGATGCCTCCCAGTTGTCCTCTTCTCCCTCTGGCATCTCGCCCAGCTCCCCATTTATGCTCTGGAACAGCTCGACGGCATGTTCGCCCAGCCTCTCATCCTCGTACTCCAGCTTGGCATAGAGCTTGAGACACTGCGCCAGCCACTTCCGCGCCGTGGACCAGGTGGATTTCCATGCTTGGCCGCCGTCTCCGTTCTTTTGCGAGGCTTGACTATCCTTCTGCTTCTCGCCTGACATGTACAGGCACCATCCGCCCAGATACCAGGCCTCCACGCTCTGGTCATCGTCAGAGACAAGCCGTTCCAGAACCTTGAGCGCCTCCTCCTCCATCTCCGTCTCCAGAAGCAAGCGGGCCAGACCGACGCGCGTGGGAAACGCGGGGACATCAGGATGCGCGGGGGGTAGATCCTGCCAGAGCTCCAGACTCGTCTGAAGAGCCTTCTTGGCCTCATCGAGGCGAAGCTGTGAAATTCGCACGTTGGCAACCGTCTGCCAAGTCTCGGGGGAAGCTGGCGCAATCATCATGGCCTCCGTGATGAGCGTCTCGCATCGCTGCTCGGCGTCGGCCTCCCACGACAGGTCCGTCATGTACACCTCGGCGACGGCGCAGAGCACACCCCCCAGCTTCTGCTGCTTCTCCTCCAGGGACGTCTGTTGCTCTGGCGTCCGGCTGGACAGGTCGGTCAAGTTTTGGATCTGCTTCCTCAGCGTCGACGCCCCTCTCTCGAACCAATTGACACTATCTTGGCCGCCCTCTTCGCTCAACTGCGCTAGGAAGAGGAACTTTTCCGGCCCGCCGCCGACTGTCTCGTCCGTCATGCCATCCTCGTCCAGCTTCACCGCGCGCTCGAAGTAGCTGCGGCCCTGTTCGATTTCTCCCGATTCGACAAGAAGAGTGCCGAGCGAGTTGAGAGCGCGCAGCTCAAAGTCGCCGCCACTTCCGGTTTCTTCCAGCGCTTTTGAGGCGAGCGCAATGGCGGCATCGAGATTGCCGACTTCGAACTGTGTGTCTGCGTCGCTGAGAAGAGTGGCGGGGCTTTGCGGTTTCTTGTTTTCCGGCCGACTGGGCGCCATTGCGTGGCTTGAGGTTTTTTTTTGTTTTTTTCCTTGCTCTGAAATTAAACGTCGATCGGTCGTGATGGTCGTGATGGTCGTGATTTATGCTGCTCGCTAATAATGCAATGTCATGGCAGCAACCTGCCAGAAATATTCCCGTCAGTCACTCACTATCTCAATAAAAAGCTGCTTGGCGTGAGCGGCGGCTGGAAAATTTTGGGCGCGCATTTCTTATCGATAGCCCCAGTCACTTCCCAGCGTCGGCAACAAATCCCTCCAGCACGTCTTGGCGGGGCACACCAGACCATAGTCCAGGATCAGAGTCCTTTCAGACTGAGAGAATGTCCAGACTCCAGATGTCTGGGCCGTCGACATGTGGTGATGAGTCACCTACATGAATTGCATTGTGCAAGCTGCAACGAGCAACGGGACGACGCGAGTGCCACAAGCTGAGTCCTAGCCCACTGGTACCTACAATACGAAGCATTTTTTGCACTATTTTCGAAACCTTTCAGAAGACAGCGGGTTTGTCACCGGCTTCGTTCCTGACCACGGAGAGCAACCAACATCCACAGTTCAACATGTTCACAGGCATCGTTGAAGACATTGGAGGTAAGGACAAGGCATGACTTAGACCCTTCTACACCTGCACATAGATCAACCCCAACCCCAACGCCCTAAATTACGAGGAAAAAAATTAACAGTAAATAAAGTCATCTCCCATCTGGATCACAATGATTCCACCGGCGGCACCACCATGACCTTCACCATCCCGCCATCGTCACCCCTCCTCAAAGACTGCCACGAGGGCGACTCCATCGCCGTCAACGGCTGCTGCCTCACCGTCACCTCCTTCACGAGCCACACCTTTCAAGTCGGAGTCGCCCCCGAGACACTCCGCATTACCAACCTCGGTACTCTGGTCGAAAATGACCGCGTCAACCTCGAGCGTGCCGTAAGAGCCGACACCCGTATGGGCGGACACTTCGTACAGGGCCACGTCGACACGACGGCCGAAATCTTGTCCGTGACACCCGACGGGAACGCCTTGACATTCCGCTTCCGACCACAGAATAGGGATATGCTGCGGTACATCATCTTCAAGGGCTTCATCGCGATTGACGGCACCAGCTTGACCGTCACAAAGGTGGATGACGTGGCAGGGTGGTGGGAGATCATGCTCATTACTTATTCGCAGGAGCGGGTTGTGCTGGCGCAGAAGAAGACGGGAAATACTGTCAACATTGAGGTCGATATGATGGCTAAATACGCGGAGAAGTCGCTTGCGGGTATCCTTGGCGGAGAGAGTGGTGAGGCGTCTATGCCGTTGCTGGAGAAGATGGTGCAACGGATTCTAGCTCAACAGAATTAGGAATCAGGCAAGAACACTTCTTTTCACAAGTCAGCAAGTAAAAGACCTACAAATCTGCAAAAAAATAAAATACAAATAATCATATTCAGTTTGGTAAGGCGGGGTATCAGCAACATCGTCTCAGCTCTTTGCGTTTTCACATAAATACGAGCCCCCTATCGTCTCAGCTCCGGGCCGTTGAAAGACAAACGGAAAGCCCCAATAAAATATGTACGGCGTAATGGTGAGTCTGGAAAGGGGGAAAAGAAAAATACCGCGCCTCCTTCATTAGGCATCGCCCCAGATTTCAGCAAGCTTGTGACTCAATGCCTTGCCCATCTTTTTCCTCCCGACCAAGTGGCCTAGTTGGCTAGATACGAGCTCTTGCTTACGTTTCCTACCTTGCTCGCCAGAACCACACGCCTCAAAGGCCTTGATAAAGTGATGCGGTGTGCGCCAGCGTTTTTGAATTTCGAGTGCTCGTTCACCCGTCACACCCTTTGTCGTCATGAGCATCTTTAAGAAGACGTCTCGTAACGTCATGAGTTCGGACTTGGACGACAAGGAGGAAAAGACGGCATAGGTGACGTGATACCCCTGGAGCGGCTGCGTGTGACGCAGGTGCTCTAGCAAGGGCAAGTAATTCTGCGCTGTGATTAATTTGGAAGGTATAACATGCAAGGCTTGCTTCTCGTATTTCTTCTTGAGCATCGCTGTTAAGCGAGACAAGTACTTGATCGTCTCATCCATTTTGGTCGTTCTCTTCACAAAATACCCATTGACGACTTGGGTGGACGCTATGGCAGAAGAAACGGCGTCTTCATATCTCTGCCAGGTTTGTGGGTCAATAGACATGTCCTCAATGATGTAGATGACGTTTCTGACGCCGGAGCGCTTCAGGCGGAACTTTTGCTCATGGAATCGCCCGTCCTTGATGCTCCCGATCAGATCGTCTAGGCGTTTGCGCTCCACAATCCAGTCCAACACGACCTCGTCACCTTCAGCTCCCAATCGTTGGAGCAAGGAAGAATCGTGACACTTGGCAATCCACTGGGCATCGCCAACTTCGAGACTTCTCATGATTGGGGCGGTGTTTTGCTTGGCGAGTTCATCTTGCATGTAGTCACGGTCCGTCTTGGCTCGCACTTCCCGGACGTCCAAAACCAAACGCACCGTAAATGAACCTGGGGGTAGCGTGATGGGATTAAATTTGGGCAAAGAGTCATCGGTAGTGACCGCATTTTTCGTATGGCAATCGAGAATTTTGGAACCCGCGTATTCGTCGAGAATCACGACGTCAGGGGAATCAGATCGCTCAATCAGAGGTCTAGCGGAAGCTTCGTGTGCTTGTGTTCGAACAGGCTCCGAAATTTGGGCACTGTCTTGCTGCATATCGGTAGCAAATTGCCGAGTTTCCTTCATCCGCCTCGCAACTTCCCATCCGTCATCTGTCAACGCATATCGTCGCAAAGGTCTACCTCTCTCGTAGACAAGTTCCTTTTGAATCAAGGTCTTCATGGAGTTCCAGGCTGTATAGAATTTGGTGGGATCGTTGGGGGCGGTAAAGGAGGAGTCGCAGTGCGGTTGTGATAACTCAATCAACTCTGGTTTAGTCAGGCTCGCCGAGGCATCATCAGGGAGTGATGATAAACCAATTAACAAGGCATACGCGCCAGAACGAAAGGCGGGAACGTATGGTTTGGGCTGTTTCGTCTTGCGCTTCTTGGTCGCCGGGCCATTCTGGGCGGCTTCGGCTTCCTCCCTTTGCGCTCTCTCAGCAGCTTTTCTCACTTGAGGATGCTCGGGCATGGTGAGGCCATTTTCGCGGCAATGCATCTTAAGCTTGTCAGTCAGTCGCTCGCACATCTTGACACCGAACCCCTTCAGTTGTTGCAATTCGGCCGGGTGCTGGAGAACGAGGGGACAGGCCTTGAGCGAATGGTAGGCATTTCGATAGGTGGTGAAGCCTTTGGAGTTTCGCTCTCGAGCATTGTCGAGCCATTCTTTCACCCAGGCTAGCAATTGCGGATTAGCGCATTGCTCGTCAGCCATTTTTAGCAAAATTGATTCTGTCGATGGTGAGAAGCCATGGAGCAGCTGGAAGTTTCTCAGCAAGCAAAGCAAGTGGTGAGACTAGGAGGGCAGGAAGCGAGATCACCAGAGATCGCGGCAAAGCATGCATGTATGCCTCGCTCTCCAAAAAAAGAGAGGAAGAAAAATGAAGCGCGAGACAGAATGAATGCACTTATTTGCAGGGATTAGGATGGCCAAGCCAAAGCAAAATGGCGAGCCTCGAATCCTCGCCACGCGTCTTCATGCATCTGGGGACTCTGGAGTCAGAGTTTGAGGCATCTTGCACCGGGAGCCGTTTGGCGGCGCGTCGCGAAAGCACGTGCTTCGTCAGCATATGAGGAGGCAGCATTTATTTTATGCTTGCTTGCTTCTTGCATGTCTGGCCTGGTTGGCTCAAAGCTCAAGTTGGGGCTGTCGCCGGGCCTGAGCTGCCGAGAGCCGCTAACTGGTCGCAATGACGTATCCTGCTCCTAGCTAGATGGAGCTCGACAGCTGCTCGTCTCAAATGTTTCATCCCCAATCCAATCCGGGAGAGCGAGTTGAGTCTTTTCCTGCGGGCGAGAGGCGAGACCAAGATGGCGTCGCGCTGGCATTTGATTGCACCACTAGTGCATCACCAGCGCACCACCTTCAGCAGCCACAATTCGGTCACACCAGTGAGTGGCCAAACAGACCGCAGTGTGACTGGCTTCCCGACCCGAGAGGAGAGGAGAGGAGAGGGAGAACGACATGAGTGATCAGATACGACTGCACATGCAGGTCTCATTCGTGTGGGGCTCGACAAAGCTGTAGTCAGCCTGCAGGGAGACGCGATTTCCCCTCTTCTAGCCGCCCTCCTTCACATTCCCTTTCCCTCATTGTTCATTGTTTGGGCGTTGGGCATTCCATCTAGTCCTCCTCCTGCGGTGATGGCTGCGGTGATGGCTGCCGTGACGGTGGGTGGTTCGTCGGCGGGCAGTCGGGGCGTTGTCGTAGCACTGCCCGTCTACGGTACATGCGTGTACGTACAAACTGCACCTAGGTACAGCGTAGGTACGCAGCCCAAACAAAACATCAAAGCAAAGACCTGGCCGCACACAGCCCCCGCGCAGGTCGCGCGCAGGTCGCACGCAGGCATGAGGGCTGTGTTATCAGCGGCCGCAGACAATATGGGACCAGCCCGGACCAGCCTGGAACATTTATTGAATAGTGGACAGTGGACAGTGGACAGTGAACCATCAGCCCCGGCCCCAGACCCTGCCCCAGACCCAGACCCCCTTGACCTGCACCGTGCACGGGAGACCAGACCAGACCCCACATCAATCATCAGCCCAGCAACACTGAACATGTGCTGTTAAACGGTATGGTGTGCACCCACCCGGCCACAGGCAGCACGACGAATAATAAAAGGCCAGGCGCTGCGCTGCCTCTGCCCCCCCCCCGCCCAGGGTACATGCCGCATGTACCGCGTCAAGTGGCTCAACCTTTCGCTTGCTTTGTTCCAACCTCAAGTACCAACAGATATTTTACTTGCGTGAAACGAAGTAAGTGCATACCTACCTACCCATTTAATACATATGTATGCATATACTTACATACTGTGTACTACCTACCTAAGTCGGTCTTCATCTTTGATCTGGCTCGAGTGTCTAGCTTCGCTTCTCCAGTGCGGGTGCCCAACAACGGTTTTGCATCAACCACCAGACGCAAACGCAACACGCAATCGCAATCACAAATATCATCCACACGCCGTCCCAAGCTTCCCGGATACCAGAAACCTCGCCGTAGTTAGGTCGTGTACTTTGTCCAAATACCAGCACGACCTAGCAGTGACGTGTCTAAAGACCAGCCCTACCTACTTCGAGACGCCCTTGACCATGGACGACAAGATTCTCGAGGCCTCTGCCAAATATCCCATCGTCGCTGGCCAAGCATACAGATATGGCACGGCAGGCTTTCGGATGACGGCGGACTTGCTTGCTGGTGTGTCATTTCGCGTCGGGTTGCTGGCCGGCCTGCGCAGCCGATACCTCAATGGCCAGACCATTGGTGTCATGATCACCGCCAGTCACAATCCAGCTCCTGACAACGGAATTAAGATTGTCGACCCTATGGGTGAGATGCTAGTGCAAGAGTGGGAAGGCTATGCTACCCAGCTGGTCAACTGCCCTACAGATGCAAAGCTTCTCGCAACCTACAAGGATCTGGTCGCCAAGCTTGAAATCGACATCGACATCCCTGGCCGCGTCGTGTATGGCCGTGATACCCGACCATCTGGCCACACACTGGCTGCTGCTCTGGCTGCTGGTCTCAAGGCAACGGCAACTGAATACACCGACCACAGGATTTTGACAACGCCCCAGCTCCACTACATCACCCGATGCCTCAATACCGAAGGCACACCAAAGGCTTACGGGGAACCTAGCGAAACAGGCTACTACAAGAAATTTGCCGACGCCTTTGTACGCGCTCTCAGAGGCAGGAAGATCGACGGCCAGCTCACCATCGATTGCGCCAATGGTGTTGGCGGGCCCAAGTTGTCCGAATTGCTCAAGTACATTCCCGAGGACGTTACTGGTTTTCGTACCAAGTTAGTAAACAACGACGTACTTCGCCCCGAGCTTATCAATCTTGATGTAAGCAGCAACCATGACTCACATGATGCCGGGTCACCCCTTTTTTGACCTCTTTTGTCCCCTCATGTTTCCTGCTCGCCTGCATGTCTTTGCTTGGAAACTTGTTTGCTTAACTGTGTGTCAACTTAGTGCGGTGCCGACTTTGTCAAATCAAGGCAGCAAGCCCCCAGAACCCACGAGCCTGTACCCGGTGACCGTTGCTGTTCCATGGACGGCGATGCCGATCGCTTAATCTACCACTGGGTCGATCCCATTTATGGCTTCTTCCTGCTGGACGGAGACCGCATCGCGTCACTCTGGGCTACATTCATTATCGATCTACTTCAATCCGCTCATCTGATAGACAAGTTGGAAATGGGAGTTGTCCAGAGTGCATATTCCAACGGATCATACACCACCTATATGCGGAGGCGTCTGTCGCTTCCTGTTGTTTTCACCCCCACCGGCGTGAAGCATTTGCACCGTGCTGCCTGCCAATACGATATAGGTGTCTATTTTGAGGCAAACGGCCATGGAACGGTTGTCTTCTCAGAGGAGGCCTTGATTGCTTTTCGTGAAACCAAACCTCGAACGCCCGGGCAAAGGGACGCCCTTGAAATCTTGGTAGCAGTTAGTGATTTGATCAACCAATCGGTCGGAGACGCATTTTCCGATCTGCTGATGGTGGAGGTCGTGCTGGCCCACAAGGTTTGGACTATAAAAGATTGGTCCTTGACCTATAATGATCTTCCAAACCGTCTTCTCAAGCTGGATGTTCGCAACAAGGACAATTTCCGTACCACGGATGCGGACCGACGTCTCACCCACCCTCCCGGTGCGCAGGAAGAGATTGACCTGGTCGTAAATAAATACAACATGGGCCGCGCATTTGTCCGTGCCAGCGGTACCGAGAATTTCTGCAGAGTGTACGCTGAAGCTGCCACTCATGTCGAAGCAGATGAACTTATCACCAAAGTGACTCACATTGTCAAACAGTTTGCATCGTAGGACGTTCGCTGATTCTGTACACAAAAGGCCAGAGAGAAGATTAGGGGAGGAATTCAAGCACAAGAACAGGGTTTTTTCTTTTCTAAGAGGAAAAAAAAAACAGGAATGAGACATGATGTGATGCATAGTGGAATCAAGGCAATCTAGCAAACAGACAGCACAGTAAAGGCCCGATACTCAATTTCAAGCACGACACGGAAAGACGGTTGCAACAGAAAAAAAAATGGCTCATTGTGTGTGTATGTGTGTGTGTGTGTGCGCGCGCGGATAGCATGCCAATGTCCCAATGAGGAGATGTTTACAGCTAAGCGATTGATTGATGGCAGCCTTCTATTCCACAAAACGCTCATTCATTTTTGTTTATTTTAGTTATTTGAACCTTTATAAAAGAGAAACAGGAAGAAAACGAAAAAGACGCGGAAGTGCACACGTCACGATACAGCCACATGTTTGTCTGCTATCCGTAGTCTATTGTATTTATCCGATATTGACAGTTCAAGTACCGTGCGTCGAAATCCGTGCCCTGTAGACACTACATGAACGGAAATGAGCGATCATAAGCCCCGATTTCAAAGAATCAGTCTAAGTCTGGGCGGAAGGGCTCGGATGTGCACATTGTGGATCATGTGTCGATTTATCATATTGTTGTGAATTGTCCTGGATTTAGGTGGGGGTTTTTATATGGGTGAAGAAGTTTTCTGGCTCGTATATATATATATATAT
>SRPZ01000186.1:0-56661 GCA_018360255.1 Claviceps maximensis
GGGGGGGGGGGGGGGTTTGTTTTTGCTGTGACTAATATCTAATGCAATCGCCACTCGTTTGTAGGCTCCAACTTTGACCGACCGCCCCCCAACCTGACAGACTGGGAGCATCTAACCAGAGTCGACCAAAACGGCTTCCTCATCGCCATCGACAACGTCTACAACGCAGGCATCGAAATCGTCAAGGGCATCATCGCAAACTGGACCTGCACCTACAGTCAGGGCATCAAACCAAGTAATTACGTCGGCGACATATTCGGCAGCCTCGGAGGGCAGCCAGATTTCGGCTTCGGGAGCTTGACCGGCGGCAAGAGAGTTGAGCCTGGCGGCGGTGGCGACATGAGACTGGCTGCTGTTGAGATGGATCGACGGGAACGTTTTGGTGCGAGAGCAATGATTAAATGACGGAGCAATTAGTAGACGAAAATGAGGAAGCCATGTAATGAATAGAGGCGTGGACAGCAACACCTCTGTTCTCTCCTCAGTCGAACAAACCAAACTAGTAACGGTGCTCGGGGGAGCAGGGTAAAAAAAAATTAAATAAAAAAAAGGAAAAAAGAGGAAAAAAGAGGGGAAAAGAGGCAATTTCAGTGTGTCGCAAATGCATGATTCGATGAACGGGTCTTGATCCTATCTGCCGAGCTGAACGATGAGTTTGCAACATTTCACAATACATCACAGTGTAACGGCGCACGACACTTCAATCACGACTCGGCAAAGCTGGCTGTGTCATTAGGATACAGTGCGGCGCGAATGACTTTTAAAAGATATATTAAGAGAGGAAAGAAAGAAATTAATAAGAAGAAGAATTAAAAAAAAAAAAGGAAGGGAGGGGGGGGGGGGGGATACTAGGAAGAATAATAAAAAAAGAAAGAAAAAGAAGAAAAAAAAAAGAAGAAAGAAAAAGAAAGAAAGAAAAACATAAAGACCGACCGAAACAAATCATGATAGCCACTCATCCTGATGCCGTCTAGTGCACAGCATATTCCAGCGCTGAGCAATCCACAAGATGACACAATGGAATCCGAGCAACAAGACTCTCAATCCAACATGACGCCATATCTGAGAATTGCGTCGCTGCATTAAATGATCATCTCTTCTGTGGTTGCTCGTAGGAGGCCAGCTCAAATGCAGGACTGAGCCTGGCCACCCCAGTTCCAACGCCGCGAGTGCCATCAACGGAAAGCCCACCTCTACGCTTGCTGCAAAAGGCCAGCATGGTTGGGATAGAGTGACAAGTTTTAGAAAAAAGACCGTCAAGCGGGTGACGGACTCTACCGCTTCGCTATCGATTGCAAGTTCCGACACAGCACGATGGCCGAGCATCATCAGCTGGTACCGGACTTCTTCACCTCGAGTCCGGGGCGGAGCCATCAGGAGGTGTGGAGTGGCAGGCTGGGGGGATTCGGCAGCCCCTTTTTTTAAGTGCGCCACGGCAAAGGAGTTGACTTGGCCATCGCGTTCCTGTTGCACACTCCCGGAGCCGCGGCCGTGGTGCTCATGGTCCCGGTCCATGGATGCCTTTTGGAGCGCCGACGGCGAGCCAACTTCTTGAGACGCTCTTCTGCCATCTGCAAAGTGAGCATTTAGGGAATTTAAATTCGTATTTTCGTTTACTATCGTCTGTCGTCCTCGCATCTTGTCCTTTTTGACGTCTAGCTTCAAGTGTCAGCTCTTCACAAGCACAGAGTATTAGTTGGACTGTCAAGACCGGGTACTTGTCTCGCTGACAGCAACAAATCAACCTACCTGAAATAGGCGTCCCAGATGGTACCGGAGAGTCGAGATTCTGAATGCGGTTGCCCCTGACTGTTGATGAATTCGGAGCCGTCCAATCATTTTTGGTAATATTGTCGAAATTCGTCTCGCTTCTCATGGCCAGCAAGACTTCGCTTGCACTGGGACGCTCGGCAGGGTCCAAGGCAAGCAGCTTCTTGAGCAATTTGTATAACTTGGGTGGCAAGTCAGGACGCTCTTGGCGCTCATCTTGGAAACCTTGCCAGTCTACGATTTCAGCCCGCAGTTGATCAATGTCTTCGAGCTCCTCCTGGACGGCGTTGGCTCCACGATAAGGGAGTCGTCCGAAACACATAAAGTAGAGGATCATGCCGAGCGAGAACATATCGGACTTGGTTGTGAAATTTTCGTATTGGCCTGATGCATCTAATTTTAGCACTTCCGGGGCACAGTATGATATCGTACCGGTGGTACCAGTCGATTTGCGGACTGCGTTCTCGGCTTGAACCTCGCCAAAGTCGCTGATGAGACAGGCAAGCTTCCCACTCTCACTGTGCAGCAGACAGTTACTCGGTTTCAGATCACGATGGATGTAATTTGCTCCATGAAGATACGCCACGCCCGAGGTGATATCCTTGAATAGGGAATATATCTCTTCAAAGGAAAGTCGCGGTCGGGCAAGAAATGGGTCCAGGGTCATATCGGCGTGGCCTCTGGATCGTCGTCTCATTTGAGCCTTCAGCTCTTCCTTTGTCGCCTCTCTCGGAGCACCGCCGACGACATACTGGTGAAGATCACCACCGTTGCAGTACTGCTGTAGAATGAAAGCGCAAGCGACACTGGGTCCGAACCTTGTTAAGCGAACATCCTCGAGCCACACGTGGCGGTAGGACACCAGATTAGGATGAGAGAGTTTGGCAAGAAGCTCAACCTCTATCAACACCTTTTCCAGCCAGGAGTGGTCGTCGCCAACTGGGACCCGCTTGCAAGCAAAGTGTCCGAGAGCACAGCCATCAATCTCATGACGTACTAGCAGCACAACACCTTTGCCTCCCTTGCCAAGTATTTTTTCTTCGACAAAAAATGTTTGAAAGTAATTCGGGCTAAATGCTTCACGTCGTATCCTACTTCTCTCGGCATGTGGGGGAGATTCGGCATTACTGGTGGAGTATCTCGTTTTGCCTTGTGTCGCCGAAGCCACGGGAGGGGGCGTGGATGACTGTCTTTGAGGGCTTGCGACTGACGCGGGCTCAACTAGTCTCCGAACGGCGCTTGGCTCTCCATTACCCAGAGCAAAGTCGAACTTTCCGGCTCTGAGCATTCTAAAGTATTCCGGGTCCACATATTCATGGTTTCTTTCAAAAGATCGATCGTACGGATGCTCGGGAGACGACGAGCGGCCCAAGGGCTGATGACATGTAGGACATTCGGAGCCCCGAATCTCAAGACGCTGGGAATCACGATCTCGAACAACGACGGCATTGCGGTGACGTCTGAAAGCATCATAATGTCAGCATGTATCCACCCCGCCTGTCATGTCCAGTGCGAAGGAAGCAAAGCACAGCAAAACACAACAAGGCGCAGAGAAAGCTTCCAAGCGCAGACGCAGAAGCATTGAGGAGTCAAAGGCGCTTACAGAACGATTTCGCGTCCTTCCTTCGGGTGGTAGGGTATCAGCGACATGGCTCCTGGTTCAAGCTTTGAGGCGGCATTTCGAATGGAGAGGGGTCTTTTTGATCACCGCATGTGGTTGAACAAGCGAGCAATGCGCCTCCTACACGGCTGAGAGGCGGCGGGACCGTCTACTGCGACGAAGCTTGCAGTGTCTGTGTGTCCGTCTGTCTGGTCGAATGATTTTGTCGGCGCATGCATGTACGTTTTGTGTATATATCTGTCCCATACAGGAACCGACGACCAAACTAGGTAGTTTAGTCGGGTCACTGGCGTGTATGTAGTGCAGGAATCGCGGGGAAGGAAGGGTCTGGTAGATTCCCATCTCTTGTCTGGCCTGGCCTGGCCTGGTCTCGTCCGTCCACGTTGGCCAATAAAGACTAGCAGAGACTAGACCCACCCGCCGTTGTTGCGTCCTTCCATTATCCACTGTGAATTATTAAGTTATTGACGCCACGGACCACATGCAGTTTGAGCTTCCAGGCCATCCAGTCGAGTGTTTGCTCGTCAGTGTCCGGTCTGGCTTCTCGTGGCCGACTCCCTGCCAGTCCGAGGCCCGGTCGGCATCAATCGCTTTCACCCGGACATGAATGGATTGAAAGACACAAAGCACAAATCGTCCACCGTGCTTCGTGCTATCACTGATTTCAGTTGAATTTCTCTGGACAGAGAAAGCGCCTATGTCCCTTAACAGCACGCATGTCCGCTGGCTTTTCGCCTCCGAATGAAACTATATATACAACGTCTAAGGTCAATCAACGTCATCTGCGCTCGTTTCATTTGTCTCTCCATTTTTTGGCCCAAGCTGAGCTTCGGCCTCCTTTAAAGCCGATTCTTCGTCATGATCATCGCCATTTCTTCCATCATCCGTTCTTTCCACGACTCGTTCTGCTGCACCTTCCTTGAGTGTGCCGTCGTCGTTGACGTCTTCTCGGAGGTAAATGGTGAATGCGACTACCAGATATGCCGCTCCAGTTTGCTTGTTCCGTAGAACGTACCTAAGTTCGTGTGAGCGCCTGGCAAAGAAATTGGGTTAAATTTGCAAACCATCAAAGGGTAAAGAAACAATGAGGAAGTTGCAAAGGACTTCAACAGTAAGAACGGAAATTTGGTAATTTTGCAAGAGCACAACGCCAACAGAAAATCGAATAGATCTTACACATGGGGTGGAATGTAGTACCACACAGAGGAAGAGGAAGAGGAAGAGGAAGAGGAAGAGGAAGAGGAAGAGGAAGAGATAGAAGGAGAAGACAGGATAAAGCCGCATACCTTAAGCCTTGACCATCCCAGTATTTCACAATAGGCAAATGAAACCCTGGCAACTTCAGCGCCAGATTTTTGAAGTCGAGGTAAGGGTTGAAAAAGTCTAGCCCATATGTCTTTCCATACTCAAAGCACCACTTGCTCTTGTTGTCATCCCGCAATGCCCATTTCATACGAGCTTTCCGGTCTTCCGGCATGCCTATCGCCTGTCGAACTGCCAAGCCATCTTTGTCGCCACCTTCCTCAAACCACAAACCGCCCTTGTTTGCATCACATACACCAGCGCCGACATGCAGTGTGTTAAAGGAACTCAGAGCAGGGCCGTAAAGGTATGGCTTGTCTGCATATGCGTCCCCATCTATACCCGGATCGATCCACCATTTGACAATACTCAGGGCAGTGTTGAATCCGGGAGGCAGCCTATCACGAATTGGGCGGTCGAAATCATTGCCGAATTGGAGATCGTGGCCACTTATGCCGTCACGGGTCTTTCCAGCAAAGTCATCGGTGCCATCATCCTTGTCGGCATTGCGAGAAAGCTCGTCTTTGGAAGAGACGATCCTGTGAGGGGTGAAGCGCAAAGAAATGCTGTATTGGTCCTGGTTTTGCGCGTGTGGCTCTGTGGAAAAATACGCCGATGTAGACGGCGAGCCCAGAGGAAGGCCGCCGTAGTTCTGTATTCTCACATTCAACTCGATATCGGCGCCGTCGCCTTTGATGCTCGTCGGCTCAGGACTGTTCACCGGCACCTCAACATGTGTCGTTGTGTCATAACTCGGGCCGGCGGTAATCCGCAAGACGTATTTTTCGGCCATGTCGGTGCAAGATTCAGGTTGCGATGGAGTAGTTGCAGCAAAAGTAAATCGAAACCACGCAGATGTCGCTGTCGCCGAGCTTAATCTACGCTCTCTCCAGAGGGGGTCTGGAGTCTGAAGGCTACTGCCGCCCCAGCCATGACGTTGACATATTTTCAAGGCTGCATGTGGTGCCAAGCGTGCACCAGCAGTGGCAGTGGCAGTGGCAGTGGCAATAGCCGCACCGTACAGGCGGGTGCGGTGGGGTTCTTGCCAACTTAAGGAACACCAGGCTGAGATGAATTGAAGTTTCATGCATGCATTGACAGATAAAAAAAAACCCATCAAACATCGTTTCGAATGTCCAGCCCGATTTAGTTAAGGCGAACATGGATAGCTCGAAATGACCACATGCCGAGGAGGTGTCTTTCTGCACCAGCACAATAAAGGCTAATCACACCTGAAGTATGAGGACGAATTGGAGCAATCCTCCAACGTTGACGATTGATGACGTATTCGCTTCACGGGCCACAACATGAGAGCGAACATAGCTCAACAGAGTCTGGTCGGACTCCTTGAGCTGCTGTCTGGTGCCTCACATTCAACAAAACCGGCTCAACAATCATTGGGAATTATGAACATCCCGCCATAACGCTCGTTTTATTGTGTATTATAGTTGATCAAATCCGACCCGGGCCTCACATGTCGCAGCGCGCTCGCTAGTCGTGACTTGAACTAGATCGCATGATTCTTCCTACCCAGGCATTACTGCGCGAGCGCAATTCAACCATACTACTATACTTAATTCCAATCCAGGGCTAACCACCCCAGTGTCATGTCGAACCAGTGCTGTGAGGCTCGCAAACACACATCGTCCGCACAATGCTTGGAGTGTCTACGCACGAACTGGTCTTTATCCGCTTCTGGATTCTCTGTTTTCGCTACATGCCCCTTCTCTACGTCGGCTTGCTCGCCGGTACCTTTCTAGTTCAGACCGATTCCAGCTCGTTTCGGAAGCTCAGAATCGTCTTGTTGGGCTTGCTCATCGCCGAGCTGTTGTTTTACGTTTTCTTGTACGCTCCCCATGAAAGGAGGCTACGTCGAGCTGCTATACATCCAACCTCCCCATCATGCCAATCAGAACGAAAAGCCTTGTTCGAAAAATGCATCACCCATACCTCTCAGCCCGAGGAATATATAAGGTGGTGGTTTCTGGGTGCAGACATTGAAGATATCCGACATGACAACCTCAGGGAGTTTTTCTTGTGGGCTTTCTTCGACACGGACATGCAAGCCCAAAGTTCGAAATACATCTGCCAAGATGTGTGGCACGAACTTGAAGAATACATTGTATTGACGGAAAAGCAGCTTGGTCGTTCATTTTGCAAAGGCAGAGGGCCCGCAAAGTGCTTGCGTCTTACATTTGACGATATACCTTCCACATATAGGTGTCTGCCATGGTACTGCATCATGTTCACCATCGATATGTTCACACACGTCGCCTTGTCTTGGAATGGCTTTCGCTACTATGCTCGTTCGTTTGACACATCATTGGCGACGTTTCCTCCTCGCCCACAAGAATGGCTTGCCAAATGTCGCTCACCCGAGCCGGAACTGGGATACTGGTTCAAGCCTCACTCGTGTCCAGCCCAGCGGCCACTTGTCTTTTGGCATGGTATCGGCATTGGCTTGTGGACCTACGTGCCGTTTCTCATACAGCTAGGCAATTCAGCCCAAGGGGGCAGCGTTGGATTGATAGTGCCAGAGGTACTCTCCATCTCCTCCCGCCTGACTCAACCACCACCAAGAAAGGACGAGCTTCTGCAAATGATTGGCAAGGTATTAGATCATCATCGTCAATGGGACACGTTTACACTTGTGTCCCATTCCTATGGGTCTGTTCTCACCACGCACATGTTGCATTCACCCGTCATTCAACAGCGTATAGCCTCAATTGTCCTCGTTGATCCAGTCACCATCTTGCTTCACTTGCCTCATGTGGCTTACAATTTTACGCGTCGGCCACCCAAGCGGGCAAACGAGTGGCAGCTCTGGTACTTTGCCAGTACTGATCTCGGAATCGCCTATAGTCTTGGTCGGCATTTCTTCTGGCGCGACAACATTCTGTGGCGCGAAGATTTGATCGCGAAGCCCGCCAATAATAAGTCGCTGGCGGACGAGGGTACTCAGTCGACCAGGCGTAAAGTAGCAGTTAGCTTGTCTGGAAGGGACCTGATCGTCGACACTGCATCTGTTGCATCCTATCTGACGTCCAAGCCGCAATTCATCATGACTGATGGCGCTATTGGCCACTCGGAAGAATACAGTGAGGTGTCTTCGAACGAAATAGACGTCATTGTTTTCCCAAATCTAGATCACGCCCAAGTTTTCGACTGGAAGTACGCACGAGATCGGATAGTCAAGCTCATTTATGCATATGGCAGACGGGGCGATGCTGGTGACTGATGTAAATAGAGTTCAGTTCTTAAAAAGACTAGAGACAATTTTACAGCGAATTTTCCATCATTTGGAGAACTCATCAAATTTGTCCACAATGGCAGGCCTGACAATCACAGGCCCTTCTGCGGGCGGTAATGGTAATCTGGACTCGATATCCTTGGCTCGTACAACATGTGTCGTCGCGGGGACAAGCATGGGTAATATTTCCGAAATGAGAGGCAAGAATGACGCCATGATTTGGAAATGTCGAGAAGAACAAAAAAAGGGATTACAATTGCAAAATGCCTGGCTAGGATATGCTTGAGCGCCTAGGGGTCGGAGTTACTCGACTCCTCCCACGCACAACAGGTTCTACACCTCTTGAGGAATGGAGTCTGGAACTACCTGATATGGCAGTGTGCTGCGTCGTAAGTTCGTAACGAGACCGATACGGACAGTAATCTGTGATCCGAGACGGCCAAGACACAGGACGGGGCAGATACAGTACAAGCTAAAATTGCTTCCGTGCTGAATGGCGGCGGAGGGACTCGCGGCAGCAAAGCTGTTCCAGCGAGAGAGGCCATATTGATCGGGCTGAACGGACTCCTCGGGCTTGGTCTGTTCTGGTCTGGTCTGGTCTGGTACTTGCGGTAATTCCTGGAGGACGCTAGTATTGCGCTGAATAGCGCGGGGCGTCAGTCATGTTGATGTCATGTCAAGTGAAAAATATCGCGTGCGTGTCCATTGATGATTGCAGGCGTGCAGCAACTTGCACGTGTCCCGCGAGCTCGAGTTGAGATCGTGTCTGGTGCTCCTCACGTGCAGTCGGGGTTTGAGCCGGATTGGACTGAACAGTTGCATGTCTGGTATCTGCCCTTCTGCCAGTCTCCGGTCCCCTTCAGCCCCAACAAAGGGAAAATAGCAAGGTTTGCATGTTTGTACGGATATACATACACACATATGTGTACTATGTATATGGTATGTGGTGTTTTGCCTGCCCCAGTCTATTGACGTCAGCCTAGTCACGGTCGCCATCCCGTCTGGTAGGTGGTATCGCTAACCTTGATCTCGTTGGCAAGCACTCGCCCGATCGAATTGTCGGGAACCAAGTCTCAACAGCCAACTTTAGCCGCAGCACTCTCGTTTGTCATTTACCGCTTCGTCATCACTTGGCTTTATAACTGCTGGCTTCTTTTACCACTCAACGCCGTGCTACTCGACAAGCGCATCACCGGCGGCTGTCGGCCCAAGACGACCGGAATGTGGTAACTTTTTGCAATTTCGAGAGTCGTCAACCGCTCCTGTGGCAGCCAGACAACGCCACCCGATTCGAGAGACGACATCAACCACGCTCAAAACCAGATCGCTTCCGCCGGCGTGCTTGTAACGGTCGGAATGGCCATGGTTTCTCTCTGCACATTCTGTGAGGACGACTCTGCGGGTTCTGGACCTTTTCTACGTGTACACAGGAAGTTGCAGCATCGCTGTTGAGCTTCCATCTACCCGCCTGAGCCACCAATATCTGGCTTCCTATCGATTCTTCCGTTTCATAACCCAACTGGAGATTGCCTGTCCAACTTGTACCATGGCTGAGACAACATTTCACAGAGGAGAGCGTCCTGCAGATCCGGCTGGGGACGATCCGGCCGAGTCGGCCCTGCTCCCGTTTTCTTCTTCTCCAACTTCATCTCTACCTGATGTTCATTCCCTTGAGCTGCAGTCCTCTAAGCGCCAGGAGTCTGTACCTGAATCCGATAAATCGGATATATCTAGCACAGCATCATGCCAAAATCAAATGGCCAGTAATCATGGCTGCACAGACAAGGCCATGCTGCACTCGGATACAAGCCCATTACTCCGGTTGCCACCGGAATTGATTGATTCAATTCTGAAGCACCTGTCCGCAACAGACCTTTGTTCAACCTCCGCGACTTGTCGCAAGCTTCGCAAACAAGCTGTTTCTGATTTTCATTGGCGTCGATGCGTACAGGACAACGTACCAGGTTTGGCGTTGTCCAGCCCTGGGCCCTGCAACAGTTTTCGAGACTTGTACAAGGCGCATGACCCAGTCTGGTTCCTTCCCAAGTACAAGATCTGGTTTTGTGATAGGGATTTGATGGGCAAGCTGGTTATCGTACGGTTTGATCCTCGTCGAGGCTGCATTGAAGGTTATCAGTTGCTGGCGGTGAGCAGCAAACATACCTTTGATGAATGGTCAGCAGACAACGATGTTATTATCTATGGTTTCGAGCCAGAGGTCAAGCTGCACTTGGACAAACCTGTGCTGCAGCTCAATGTTCAAGACAGGCAGAAGGTTCGAGACCATACAGCACGGACCGGTGCAAACCGTTTCGCAACCGAAATGCCCATGATGCGTGAAGATCGCTCAGATCTCATGTTTAGTAACTTCATGCTTACACGTCCTTTGGATCCTGAAGCAGCTCATGCGAAGCTTGTTCTCGAATACCCATATGATCATGTCTGGCCTCCACCGACGATACCAGCCAGTCATTACGTGTCCGGTGTGAGATCAGGCCGAGCTGTGGAGAGCAATCCAGCACTTGATGCCCCCAGGTTCAGAAGCGAGATTTCCGATCAGACCTTTCGAATCCGCCAATGGATGCAGATGCCCGGGACGCCAGCACTGCCGACTCTTTTAGGCGGCCAGACTGGAAGCTTCACCGATATGGTTCCCGCACTGAATGGGCTCAGCAATACTATTGACCCCGGCACTATACCATTTGTCGGTGCCGGTGGCATTCATATTGGCGAGGAAGTCATCAACTACTCGACACTGGATCCATTCCTCTACACACCGACAGAAAGCAAGCCATGGCGAGGTATTTGGGTCGGCGATTACAGTGGACATGGATGTGAATTCTTGCTTATCAACCAGCCGGATGATCCTGTTTTGACAGATGCTGAGCTTGGCTTAGTGAGAGGGGCAGATGAAACAAATCTGGCTTGGCGGGAGCGCCGACGAGATGCTCGCATGTATCGTGGCCGACTTGAGGCCATCAAGCTGACGGGGGATCCTAATGTTCCCAGGGGTGAGTATACCTTTGTAGCCGATGATCTTGGCCCCGACGGCCTCGTCGGCTATGCATCAGCGCCTCCTTTTGCAGGAACCAGAGTGGTGAAGAGCAAGGGGCATATTGCGGCCACAGGGTTTGTCCGAGGTACGTTTTTTTTTTTTTTTGCTTTTGTTTTTCTTCCTTTTTTTTCTTTAATTTCTAGCGGTTCAGTCTCTGTTATCAGACGGACGAACGCGGTTACTGTTACTTCATGCTACAACTGACAATAATGGCTCACGGTCCTTTTGCAGACAAGTATATTGAGGGTCAACTTTTGCTCATCGGGCCTAACCGACTTGCCCAGTATTGGTCAGGCTTTGGACACATCAGTTTCTTTGAACGAGTGCAAGTTGACGAGCTTCTTGTGCCTCCGTAAATCGGTCTCTACTCCACGATGGCATGCCCGCCCGGCAGTATTCTACAGAATGATGATGCAATGTTGTATAGAGAGAGAGAGAGAGATGATATTCCAGGTTGTCGTGTAATGACTGAGCGTTGGTTGTCGAAACTGCTGCTCTCACGGAAGATGATGGCGGGATCAAGTGCATTAGTCCAAACCAGTGAATTCAAGACTCTGGAGTCTGGAATAGATCGATAGCACTTGCTTACTCCACAAGCGGTGTGAATAAACAACAAGCTTGTAAATACAGTGCATTGAATGGAGACTCCATGTGTCTTTCTGTGGCTAGCAGTCTTATTTGTGAGCCACTATGGCGGCATACGACCGTTCTGCGAGAGGCCCACGCGCACCCGGATGGATGTTTGCGCCAACAAATCGATTCAACAAAATGATAAAGAAAGAAATGGATGGCGCGCAACTGCGCAATATAAACTGCTTCCTTATTTATAGGGTGAGCCGCATTGATTAGTATTATGATGGCTTCTAGATATGTACAAATGTGCCGACAAAGGTGCGCTGGCTACCTCGTCTGTCTCAGTGCCGATGCGACGAGAAGAGCCGAGCCAATGAGCCAAGGGCGGTCGCAGAAGGATCCAAACTCGGGAAGTCAGCCACCACTGCCTGACCAGTAGCACCTTCCTTCGTCCCTCTTTGTTGAACGAACCAGACAGCTGACCGCTTTCCGTTAAAAACGCAACGGGTGACGTCGCACAGGGCCGGCAGCCGTCGGTTTCACGGTCAACTGGTTCATGCATCAAGAAGCCGTCTGGTCTGGTCCGATCCGGTCCGTTGGTCCTTCCTTTCCTCGCAGTATCCTTAATATTGCGCTCTGGCGTGTCTATTCGTGGCGTCGTCTAGATATCGCGCCTTTCTTTCTTTCTTTCTTCATCGTTTCCCCCATTCTTTTTGGCGTCAACCAAGACTTCATTGCTTCGTTAGTTGCGCACGCCGAAGCCCAACAACAACTGCCGCCCTGCCCTGCCCTGCCGCGATTTGCAGATTCTGCAGTAGACGCCTCTGCAGCATCAATAGCTGCGGTGCATACATACCATACCTATCTCTGGCATGTCGGAAGGCGCTCCTTGGCCAAGTTTCTGACCAGAAGTGTTTCCATCACACAAAATACAGTCAATTCAATTGGATCTGATCTGCCAGCTTCAACTTTTACAAGTCGGTGCACCTCAGCACCTCATTTTACACCTAGTCACTTGCAGCCACGAACTCTGCGACGCGACCGCTACTGCTATCCCTGTCGAATAACACTCAGCTCTGTTCAAGGTTGTTTCTACCGGCGCAGCGGGCTGCCCTGACGTTGAGAAGCTACCAGACCGTGTTTTTTTTTTCCTTTCCTTTTTTCGCTTTCACACCTACTTTATATTCTTGAAGAGATGATGCTGAAGCTGTCTTGGACTTCCGAGCTAGATTGAAGCCTGGCCGTGCTAATCTCCTAGATACTCACCTGCCTAGCTATCTACCTACGTAACCTAGGTAGATATCCTGCTCCGGCTTTCCGCCATGAACTCTCGTCAAGCTTGCTCTGTCGCTCAACGACTCCTCAACCTTGTCACGCCCCCAACACGGACCATTACGCGACTCACGCCCACTATTGCTTCTCGACGTGCTTTCACATCATCTCCCAAAAGCGCGACAAATGGTTCTGAAACTTCTGATAGGGGGCGGCCGTCCATCTTCCGGGTGTCGGCGGTTCGGCATTCGGGCCGGCCCCATTCACAAATCGCGGCTCTCATAGCCGGAGCCGGCTTACTGTCCTTTTGCCTTTACCTGTATCCCGCCCCCTGCACTACTTTTGATGCCCATTATCCGAGCTCAGCCCCTGTCACGTCCCATCAATTCCCACACCAATTGGGCTCTTCTCCGATCATTATCGCCGACGGCCGGGATCCAAGTCTTCCTCGGTTCCGTATTAATGAGATACGCGAACACGGCGCTGAATCTAACAATCCATGGGTCATACACGGCGATAAAGTTTATGACATTACAGAATGGATACCAGCACATCCTGGCGGTCAAATTATACTTCGAGCTGCTGGAGGCTCAATTGATCCATACTGGGACATTTTTACAATCCACCACAATCAGTATGTTTATGACATTCTGTCGCAATATTTGATTGGCTTTGTCGACCAAGCAGATCTCGTTGATGGAAAGCCTGCCCAAGACCAAATTGAGGATCCCTTTCAAAATGAGCCGGAACGCCATCCTTCACTCATTACCCGCACGGCCAAGCCGAGGAATGCAGAAACGCCGAATGAGGCGCTCAGCTCGCACTTTCTCACACCTAACGACTTATTCTATGTTCGTAACCACATGTGGGTGCCCAACGTCGAGGCAGCCATGTCGGAAGATCATCGCCTGACCATTGAACTTCTGGACGGCACCATCAAGGAGTACACACTTCGAGACCTGAAAACAAAGTTTCCCAGTCGCAAAGTCACCGCCGTGCTGCAATGCTCTGGAAATCGCCGAAGTCATATGAGTCAAGACTCGGGCCGGCAAGTAAATGGGCTACCTTGGCAATCCGGTGCTATTTCAAATGCTTCATGGGAGGGCGTTTCTCTCTCTGATGTGCTGGCAGATGCCGGATTTGATCTGAATGAGGCGAGAAACGGATTGGGTGAGGCCAAACACGTCCAGTTTATGGGACTGGAGGCGTATGGTGCATCGATTCCTGTCAAAAAGGCAGTAGATCCTCTAGGTGATGTACTGCTAGCTTACAGTATGAACGATGAGCCTCTTCCACGTGATCATGGCTTTCCACTGCGAGCCATCGTTCCAGGATACGTTGCTGCTCGATCTGTCAAGTGGTTGAATCATGTTACAGTCAGTGACGAAGAGAGCACAAGTCAGTGGCAGCGCAAGGATTACAAATGTTTTGGCCCCAATCAAACCAAAGTAGACTGGGACGATGCTCCAGCCATTCAGGAAATGCCCGTCCAAAGCGCCATCACAACACTGCAGCTAGGAAAGTGGACAAAATCAAGCGCAGACCCGCATGTGCTCAAAAACCCTGCCAGCACTACTTGTCCTTCGCAGGGCGCAGTAGGCCAAGAAATCAACATGACCGGATACGCATTCTCCGGGGGCGGCCGGTCAATCATTCGAGTCGATGTGTCTCTAGACGGCGGCACCTCGTGGAAACAAGCCTATCTCTTACCTGATTGCGTAACCAAGAATGGGACGCCTTCTCCATGCCAAGGTCATGGCGCCTGGGCCTGGAAAAGATGGACCTTTAAGGGACATATCCCCCTTGATGTCTTAGAGAAGAAATCATATCAACAAGTATCCGGCCGCGTGACGACTATATCCACGACAAGCGCCCAGAGTACAGACACAAACAAGGACCAACGCTGTACCACTGTTCTGGTCAAGGCAACGGATGACTCTTACAACACCCAGCCAGAAAGTCACGCCGCAACGTGGAATCTGCGCGGAAATCTCGCATCAGCTTGGCATCGAGTCCGAGTATGTACAGATTGTTCTCGTGTGCCGACAAGTGATGGTAACACAAATGATGAATGACCATTTCAGAGATGAACGTTTTTTTTTTTTTGCTTTTTTTTTGCTTTTTTTGCTTTTTTTGCCACTATCAAATCATTCTATTTTCTTTTTCTTTTTCCAACAGGGGTTCCTTTTTAGATTAGATCCAAGATTTCTCTATAAGCGTTATCGTTATCGTTATCGTCATTGTTCTTTTCCTCGTCAAATAGCAGCACTTTTTAAACATGGATGGCAAACTCATGTATTGTTCTCCCTTTCTATTGGTGTCTCTTCTTTCATTGAAAGATGGGTGTTTCTATTATTATTATTTTTTCTAGATCATCACTATGATTGCCAACTCATCACTGTGATTGCAAACGACTATTCCGATCGGTGTCAATGCCATGCATGGCCCTATGTAATGTTATATACATAGAAGAGAATCTATTAGGTGCAGGCGTGCCTTGTTATTCCTTTTGTGGCGTCTTGCCAAGATTAACTACTACGTTCTCTGCTCGTAATGTCTATGCATAGTATGATGGCACACAGAGAATATCACACTATCCCTTTTCTATCGAAATCACCGCAGTGACAAGAAACTGTGTTGTCTGGGAGTCGAACCGGCGGTAGGGGACGGACATGCTTCAAAATATACGCTCTTGTGCCAAACCGTCTCTGTCAGGTCAGGTCAGGTTCGGTCGCATACAGCAAGTACACTCTCCCCCTCGGCTTTTCTATTCGTCACTAGATTCGCCATCCGAAAAATACTCGAATTCTCCAGGGAGCTGCGCCTCTTCGTCTCCCTCACCATCTTCGTCAACAGCCGTCAGCACACCTGCTGCTGCTGCTGCCCCAGCCCCAGCCCCAGGCCCTGCAGCCCGAACGGGGGTCTGGGGGTCAGTTGACCGGAAGGGTGAGCGTCCGTGGCTTCGCAGTAATTGTTCCATCATTTGATTGCCAGTGGTCGACCGTGAAGGGTCGGTGAGTCCTTCCAGGAGCGACCTTGCGGAAGCACCAGGCCTGACACCAGCACCACTTCTACCTTGGCCAGCGACAGGAGCCCTCTCCGTAGTCACCTTCTTCAACTTCTCCTCAAGAAGTGATTTTGGCTGACTTGGCTGCATATCATCCAGTAGCAGAGGACCTCCCGTGGGCTTGAGTTGGGGTTAGCAAATAAAAGTCAGTATTTACTTAGGACGAGGGGCAATGGAGAAGAAACTTGCCTTTTTGACGGGCTTATAACGGCCACCTGAAAAGCTGACAAACTTCAGTTGACTCGGCACAACTCGCGTCATGTTTTCAATCTCATATCCAATCTTCTCTTTCTCAGGTTTCTTCTTGGCATCAGACGCGCTGCTTTCCTTCTCATCCATTTCTTTCTTCTCCTTGACATCTGGCTCATCCTTCTTCTTGTCATCGTCTACATCCATCTTATCTCCTGCCTTTGCGCCTGTCGGTGCCGTGGAGTCAATATCCATGCTCTCACGTCTTTGAGCGCGCTCCTTCCTTTGCGCTCGACGTTTGGCTTGTGCAGTCGTAGACAATATGGCCGTGGCAATGAGCGCTGGCCCTTCTTCAACCTTGACTTCCTGCTCGGGTGGATAATCAAATAAGCTCTGGCGAGCCGCACAGTGGAACTTGATATCAAGCATCTCCAAGTCATGGTCAAGTCCAATGATTGCAGTAGGAGTAAAGCTCAAAGACAAAAAATGGGTAAAGGGGAACCAGTACCAATACTGAGTGAACACGGCCATGCCCACGATACCTGCCATGTTGAGATTGCCAGTCTGGGTCTGTAGACCTATGGTACAGTTGCGGCCGCCGGCGTCGATGATTCCGAGTGCGAGAGCAGCACCAAACTTGGTCATGGCATCTTCGTGACGATCACCTACAACTTTTTTCAGCGTCTTCCGTGTAGATGGCACCTTTGGATTCATGACATCGTTCTGCTGAATCATGATCATCGACAGAGCGATTAAAGCACCTTGTCTGACAAAATCGGTGGGATCCTTCATCATGGGCTCGAGCAGGTCGATGGCTTCATCGAGTCCGGTCCCAGCGCAAGAAATTCCAAGGGCCATCGCAGATCCATAGCGAACATGAGGATTGTACGACTCTGAGAGCAGTTCAACCATGCGAGGGACGCTGCCCGGCTTTCTGAAGAGAATGAAGCCCAGGCTCATGACAGCAATCCGACGAACATCATCGTTTACGTCACTGACAGCAGTGTGCAAAAGCTTTCTTATAGCTTTGTTGCTGCCAGTCCCACAATAGGCCATTGCGACAGTCATGATACCGCCGTATCGCAGCGTGGGATCGGGGTCGTTGAGCAGTCCATCAATGAGTACATCAGCTCCTTCCTGTCGGCCAAACATGATCAGGGCCATTCCTAGAGCGACACCGCGGACAATCTTCTCGTGTGTGGTCTCGTGGGCATAGTTGATCATGTCTTCAAGGGCTTTCACATTGCCAGTTCCAAGCATAATGAGACCCATTGACAAACCAACTGCCTCGCCGTTCAGAGCAGAGTCCTGAAACAATATGTCTCTGAGCTTCCCAAATATTTCGCTGTCGCCAGTTGCCATACCAGCAATTCCCAGCCCAAGTGCTCCTCCATGCTGAATGACTTCTTCTTCGGCTTGACCAATTTGATCTTTGAGATAGTCCAAGGCATCTGCGCCATGATTGGCATGAATCAAACCATATGCGTACAAAGCGCCGCCTTGGCTGAAGATGGAGCCGCTGCTTAAACCTCCCTGTCGGGGCAGATAAGGCTCGAGAAGTTTCCTCGACTGCGACAAGTTGCCCCGATGAATGACTCCAAGTGCTGCCGTGGCGGTAAATTTAGACCAGTTGACGGCCTTGCCAAGCCATTCGAGGTTGTCGCGAAAGAACTTGTCATTAGTAGTACCTTGGTTCATGAAAGCGTTGCAAAAGGTGACAGCTGTGTGAAAAATGGAGTTGCGACCCTCAAGGCTGTCGCGAACCTTGTTCAGAATACTCAGGTCAGTGTGGTTATTGCGGTATAAGAATTCGAGGTTCAACCGAATCGTTTTTGATCCATGAAGAATAGAACGGATGTTCCGATAAACCTTGGCATCTTCTTCAGAGAGGACATCTGCAGGGGGGGCTTCTTCTTGATTTTCAAGAAGCGGTTGACTCTCAGCTGCAGGTTCCGAAGACTCAGCATTCTTCTTGGGTTCCTTGGGTGCTGGTAACGATGCCAATACCTTGCTCAGAAACTCCTGGGTGCCATTGTCATAGAGATCGAAGGCTATTTGGTATGCGTTGGCGACGGATGTACGATCACCACTGGCAATGAGGGTTTGGAGCATGCGAGAGGCCTCCTCATCGGAGTCTAGGTAGACGACACATCTTGCGATGGCAAAGTAGTCAGGATTGGGGATGTCGTTGAGAAGATCGAGGATAAGTCGCAGGATTTCTGTGCGGAAGCTTCGTTCTTGAACAATATCCATACAGATACCCAGTATGTATTCCATCAAGTCCTCAGCCGGGCCTGGCAGACCATCCTGCAATTTCGATTTGGAGGTCTTTTCATCTTCACTGGCCTGTTCAATGACGCGTCGCAAAACCTGCAGGTTCCGAGCCTCTACGGCTATGCCAACTACTTGCCGATAACGGCCTTGCTTGAGACAGCTCGAGAACAGCCGCTCAATAATTCGCTGCAACGAAGCCTCGGTAGCTTTGTCAGGAAGGTCGGTGATTGAGCCAGAGCGGCCCTGTTTGGCGATGGGCTGAAATGTGGCGTCCAGGATGGTATTTTCGAGAGAAGCGCGGGAAAGCAGAGACTTGGGCGGCAGAGTTGTGTGAGAGAAGGGCGTTGTTGGAGACAAGACGGCACTCTCTGAGGCATTGGAGAAGGTGGTTTTGAGTTCGGGAAGGTCCGACTTTTTCGTAGTCCGTGGCTTGGCATTCTGGGCAGCGGTCGTTGCAATATACTGGTCAACACACTTGGAAATGATGGTCTCCTCGAACTCGCCAGGTACGTCTAGCTTGAAAAGATCCCCAGAAGCCAGCGCGAATACCATGCTGTCGTTGTATGCCTGAAGATGATAGTAGACCTTGGCTAAAACAAGAGCGGCCAGCTGACGTTCGGGAAACGAGTCGTCTTCGTACAGTGCCTCTCTGTCGCCACGTCAATACTGACGGTCGGGTGTCTGTATGGGGAAAACATGAGGGTACAAGGTAACTTTACATTTGGCTGAGGGAACTAGCGACCTCGGTCCAGACGGTATCGATGTCATCATTCAGAGTCTGGAGAGCGAAAACCTTGAGTTCAGGCTCGTCGTCCGCCAGGAAGGCCAGCACGCCAGTCGCTGATACGATCCCGGGCATACTTTAGGCTTGGTTACAACAGATATCCAATGACTGCTTTGCGCTTTGCAGTACCGACGAGGAGCTGATCAGGGTTGAAGGGAGAATTGCAGTAGATATGAGATGCGGAGGAATGGGTGGCGACAAGATGATGCTGAGAACGGATGCAGCTCGAGGAAGCGAAAGGAAAGGCTGTAGAGGCACGAGTTATGATCCACGTCAGGCACAGCTCTGCCTTGTGAGTGCACGGACCAGTGTGCATGCGGCTTGATGCTGACAAAAACGGCAGCTACAGTACGTCCCGGCGTACAGCATGACGCCCTTGTTGGTGGAGATTCGAGGCGTGGCTCCTCACGTGACGACCAGTGACGTGTCTGGTCTGCTCTTTCCTGCTGGTGTATGGACATGCGGGACAACCTCTTGGAAAAAGGAAATAGATCCATTAGGATCAACTTCAAAACAATTCAGTCGTTCAAACATACTCTGCAATGTATCGAGAGTTCCGATATGCACCTTTTGTCTACGTCTACGAGTTGTGACTCGGATAAGTGGTTGGTCGTCGTTGGTTCCTGTACGCCAAACCGCCGACAAACACCCCACCTTGTCGTGATGTTGCCCGAAAACAATCATATCCGGCAAGACAGGAACTGCACAGCTTGACGCCGCTCGGCGAGAGCATGTTATTGACAAAATAAACAACGCCAAGCCATGCGAAGGTGTACAACTGCCGCCGCCATTTCGTAAATTTGCGTGGTTGGCTGTTAGAGAATGCTCTGCTCAGTCATAACTGACAAAAGTGACAGAAACCCAAATATCTCCCGGGTAGGCATCTCATTTCGTTTCATTACGTGTGTTCCTATGACTTGGCGGTGACACTAGGAATACCAGTGGCCTTGAGTTCAGTTCCATCAGATCAATTCGATTGTTGTTTTCGATCCTTTTTTTTTTCACCAAGGAAGCAAGGAAAGAAGCAACGGGGAGGGGAAGGACAAAAAAAAAAAAGGGGGGGGGGGGGGTCCCAGGTGTACATGCTGTACATATGCCGGGCTCAATTAATAAGCCTGCACCACCAGACCAGAGCCCGAGAAAAAAAAGGTGCAGGTCCGACTTCCTGGGCCGGCGCATTCCCATAATTGCCCGACCAGACTCCTCCCATCTGCCCAAACGGTCTACCGACTCATCCCTGACCTCAGCCACCATACTCCTGCATTGCTATTGTCGTGATAATCTACCAGCCGCGCCGCGCCGCTCTCCTGGATCGAAGCAGCACCCACCAAACAGTAAACAGCCTATATCCTCGCGCCCGGCATTGCGACAGGCCCGCCGTTAGTGGCTCGAGCCACGACTCACGACTCACGACTACACTGAGCTTTGTTCTGCTTCCCGCGCGCATTGACGCCACGTCTGCACATCAGAATACTGGCGGGCAATATTTTCCCCCTCCGTCCATCTTGCGAAAGGTGACAATGTCAACTTGCGACTCTGAGTGGCCGACCTCAACCATATCTGTCCCACGCCTAATGAATTGCTGAACTTGATTCATCGCCATCGTCGTCAACAACGCGTGAACTCGGATTCGACTCGCAATTCAGCGAGCGCGCTCTCGGCAGCAGGCAGCATCCCAATAATCCATCTCCTGTTGACCAGGACGTGACTGATGAGAGCCTCAAGTCGCCGACTCCCTTGAACACTCTTCACATCAAGCATCATCATGGACATTCGTTCGGTGCTCAACTTATCCGATAACGGGGAAGGTCGGCCGCCGGAGGCTTCGTCCATGTCGCAAGAAAACGAGCAACAACAACCAATCCAACGACGTCATCAACAACAACAACAGCAGCAGCAGCAGCAGCAACATCAACATCAACAACAGCAGCAGCAACATCAACATCAACAACAGCAGCAGCAGCAACAGCAACAGCAACACCAGCACCAGCAGCAACAACAACAACAACGAAAATTACATGAACAACAACTACAGCAGCAGCAGCAGCTACAGCTACAACAACATCATCGCCCCAGACCTTCTCTAAACTCGACCCAATACGCCTATCGAGACTACACTCACCCGCCTGCTCATCCCTCTCCTGGCAAGGCAGTTGGCCAGGAATATCCTCGCCATGTACAACCACAGACGCAAATCGCATACCATCCTCCTGCTCCGCATCAAAGCCCTGGCCAGCAGTACGCCGCGCGTGCTTCGCAATCCCATCATCCCCAACACGCTGGATCATTCCACGATGCACGATCTCCTGGAGGCATGTCTGCCCCGGCACAGTCCGCCTTTCGTCCGACACCGACACCAACCAACGCCGCCGGCGTATCAGACTATCCGTTCCCCCCGAGTCAGAATGTTCAAGACACTTCCAGCCCAAGCCAACGGCACCGTTATCCCTCAGCACCCTACGCGCTGGAACAATCGTCGCCAGATGCATTCATGCAGAGAGAGGTTGCGCAGCCATCACGCGCCTATGGGCAACCGCACCACGTCCCACAGACACCTCCCATAAGCACTGCTGCTGGACCTTCACAGCAATATGCGCGCCAACGATCTCAGTCTATACAATCAACAACGACTCCGACATCCGCACATAGTCAACAGCGGTTTGCTCCGACTCCCATACAAGGGAGCCCGATCCAAGGCGCGCCCCCCAAATCTGAGTACCGGCACCCTTCACAACCGCTGACACCACTTGGGCGGCCCGGACCACCTCAGTCGACCAATTCTCGCCCACAACCTACACCACCTGCAAACTTAACGCAATCCCCGAGCCCATACCAACAGCGCGTGAAGTCTATCGGGAATGATCAGCCGCCACAGTCACCACCAGTATTGACGAGTACGCTTCCACGTCGAGTTTCTGCGTCCATCAACCAAGATCCACAAATTAACGAACCCCACCAACGGTCCAAGTCTTTGCACTCCCGGGAACATAGCTTGTCTGTCAGTCCTCGGACTCGGATCGCCTCCATCGCAAGCAACTCTGATCGCGCCATTGCATCTCCAGCCGAGAGCGAAAGGAAGTCACTGCCGACTTCGCAGAGTCTCACCATGGACGTAGACCGTGCATCGACGCCGGCGAAGCGCAAGCTAGATGATCGCAATCTGAGTCCAAAGGAGCTAGAGCACAAGACTACACGGCCGCCACCACGTGAGGTCGATGGTGGCAATTCGATCGACGCACAGTCTGCGTCTTCCGACGGCGTGCCAAGAAACAAACGTCTTCGTCGATTGCAACCACCTATCTGGGCTCAGTGTGCCACCACCTTGGGAAGCAAGTTGCCAAGCAACGCAAACTTTGTTCTTCAGAAGCGAGCACCACCCTCAAACCCAAATGGGAAAGGTGATAATGGCGGCACCAAGTCTGAGGGGCAAAGTCGACCTGCCTCACCCGAGATAGCCCGAACGTCAACATCCAACGCGTCTAAGCAAGCACCACCACCACCACCACCACCACCACCGTCCGCGGCGGCGGTTGCCGCAGAGTCCGGACCTCAAGATATTTTGGGACCATGGGAAGCCAGCATCACCGGCGTCAAACCGTACGAGGAAATATCAAAGACCGTCGCTGACTTCATATTCATTCATGTTGTCAACAATCCTGACATCAAAGAGATCTTGAGTCGGGGCATTCAATTCGAAATCGAGGCAAAACTGGGAACACTCATCGACAAGGACACCAATTATCGTGTCAACAGATTGTTGGATACGGAATGCGTTCTGCATGACAATGGTCGTGTAGCGTTTAGAAGCAGCATGACAGAGGTAAGAAGCTTCCACGCTGTGCTTTTCGCGAAATTCATCGACCAATACAACCCCAGTCACCACGACATGTACAGTACGAGCTGACAAATGGAAAGGCCCATCATAAATCGTTCAATGAATTCCTGAACGATGTGGTCATCAAGACGGATCCTCGAGGCCCAAACGGAGTCCGCCGTGTTCAAGTTCACTACAAGCACAGGCGCGAGGTTGATCGGTATTTTGAGCTCACTCCAGAGTTGCAAAACCGACTTCCAGGCTGCGTCAGATCCAGGCTTGGTTCACGTGCTAGGAATGTGAAGGCTCGTGTGACTTATGATCAAAGAAACGGGGAAGTACTTAATAAAATTGTCAAAGCAAGAGTAGCAGACATTGACGTACATATGCCAACAAATCCTATGGACTGCCGGATAAGCATCAATCTGGAAATGAATTGGGATGGACCAGTGCAAGAGTTGGAGCAGCTGGGAGCAGCCCATAACGACAAGTCTACCAACAGGCAAAAGGACCGGCTGAGTTACACACAGGGGCACTATCAGGTTGACCTCACGCAGGTAGTCATGTCAAACTCGGGTCCTGGGGTAAGCTCATCTCTGCTTTTGTTGACTATCCCTCTTTCTAATATGTGTGTGTTTCGTGCTAATGCTTTAGGATAGAACGCACCAAAAACAGACAAGGAACATGAACTCGAAATAGAACTGGCGTCGCCCATTGTGCTCGATCAGGGTGCAAAGGCCATGAGTGGCGCACCTCACAGATATCAAGAATTGATAGAAGGGTTTCTGGACAATGTACGAGTGCTGGCGCGAAAAGCCAAGGACTTCAACTAATTGATGGGATTCTGGTCGTTTCGACTAATGCACACAGCGCTTTTCTTTTTTGAGCGAGACGTTGCAGGAATAAGTTCGTATGGTCAAAGAAAATATTGTGATTAGCACGGCACTATATGCGATGCCGCGGACACCAGTAATAAAAGGTTCAAGACGAAGGGATCTTATTAGATCCCACAAGGGACTTATCAACACAGGCTTTTTGCTCAGCTGGGAACACAAGTGGTCTTCCATTTTGGAAATTTTGTTGATGTCGGGAGAGGTGGCGTGCCAACACTGCTCTTTTGGTGACGGACATGACTGGTTTGACGGACCTACAATGTGTATATATACGGACTGGCGACCTAATGGACGAGAAGCAGAGCCTCATTTTCGTTAACATACTGGGGATCCGGGAATATATGATTCGGGCTGCAGTAATCATTATATCAGCTCCATCGTGGGAACTCTTCGCCCACCCCATGGTCATCTCCAAGTGTGATTCAGAGAACTACCAGACCAGACCAGACCAGACCAGACCGGATACAACACCCGCTCCCCACTGCATCAGCATGTTGACAGTTCTTGTCATCATCTAGCAACAGGCCACTCTACCTCTGCCCAATCCGGCCTATCTTCAATCCAGGCAACCAACATTTCTCCATTCGACCATGCCTCCCTTTCCCTCCCCCACATTTCCTGCTTATCTCCAGCTCCACCACGGCACAGCTCAAGTCTGGCCTATTGGACTAAACGAGTGGGGCCAGTCATACTCGGAGCCGATATCGAGCATGGTTACGAATTAGGAACCACCCCTACTGAGAAGCCACACGGATCTTATCTCTGTGCTGATAGATATGCATGTACGCGTGAAGCGGCTTATCAAGATTTTTTTATGTTTTTTTATGTTTTTTTTTTTCAAAAAAAAAAGGAAGCAGGAAAAACCGTTTTTTTGGGCTACGCATGCCCACCCAGTTCTAGATGCGATGCTGCCGTGATAAAGTACCCGGCACGCACATGTGGTTGAAATCTCAATTCACATACCTATGACACCACGCTGCGCCGACACTTTCCCACACATTGTATTTTACGAGCAAAACTTTCCACGACGAGACGCCGCAGGGGGCCGACAGCGCTACTGATTCCTACAACTTCACCCCATTTCCAGTAGGGGGACGGGACTAAAACGGTTCGTCCTGGAAGTAACTTCTCCTGCCCTTAAATGAATCGTGACAAGATCCCCTGATATATCCAAGTCTCGCCGGATTTTTAACAAAAAGGAATAGTTCCACAACGAAAAGGACCTCTATAAAACCGACGTCATTGGTGTATAGTCTGGAAGGAGAATAAAAGAAAATAAAAGAATAAAAATCCGCTTCAGTGATAAAAAAACGAAAATCACTAACAAAAAATACAAAAAATAAACAACATAAAGACGACACCGCGGGGGACCGATTGGACGAACGGAACCATAAAACAGAAACAAAACCTTTTCCGGCTTCAGCAGGTTTCCGACCAACAACCGCCTGGATCGCAGCAGGATCGCCTAATCTTACAACCGCTCAGCGTTGTTCCGAGAGCTCTTTTAAGAACTCTGGCTCTCACGAGGGAATCTCACCACCAAAAGATAAGGGGAAAAAAGGGCAAAAAAAGAAAAGGAATAAAGAAGAGAAATAGAAACCGTCCAATCACAACATCACAATCATGGACGAGAATCATGGACCAGATATCATCACCCCACACAACACATCAAAAAACACAACCATCATCGCTCGAATCAAGAGCCGTCTGCAATCCGTGTTTCGATCCTTCACCACGCGAAACGGCCTACTTGGCGACTACGACTATGCGTTTCTCTTCCGACCAAATCTTCCCTTCATGACCCAGAATACGCACCGGAGCCCCTTTTTCGGCATCAACGATAAGATGCCCGTCGTTCTTGGTATGCTCCTTGGTTTACAGCATGCTTTGGCCATGTTGGCGGGCGTAATCGCTCCTCCTTTGATCCTGAGCGGGACTGGAGGCGCCAACCTTGAACCGGCGCAACAGCAGTATCTTGTTTCCACGGCCTTGATTGTTTCTGGACTGCTGTCGAGCATACAGATTAACAGGTTTCGAATCCCGAAAACATCGTAAGTTTCCGTATTACGCTGCGTGGGCCGTACCGATTAAAAAAAAAAAAGAATAGCTCCTATGACTCTAGAAAGAATCATCTTTCCCCATCCTCAACTGCGAATGAGTTTACGGTCTTCTGTAATGAAACATCTTGACGTTGCTCTTCAGACTAACCTTTCTTACCCATTACTCAGCTACTTCATTGGAACGGGTGTACTTTCCGTCGTAGGCATATCCTTCAGCATCATCCCCATCGCTCAAGGCGCCTTCAAGCAGATGTATGCCAATGGATTCTGTCCATCCGACGGACGGGGTAATCCTCTTCCATGCCCCCAAGGATATGGTGCTTTGATCGGCACCTCATCCATATGTGCGCTTGTTGAGATTCTGATCTCATTCCTTCCACCAAAGATACTCCTCCGGATGTTTCCCCCAATCGTGACCGGACCTACCGTCATGCTCATCGGTATTCATTTAATTGAGAGTGGTTTCAAAGATTGGATGGGAGGGAGTGGGCCGTGTGCCAATCCATTAAGCACCGGGAACCAAGCAAACTTCTTCGCATTATGTCCCAACGTAAACGCGCCGCATGCGCTACCATGGGGTTCACCGGAATATCTAGGTCTCGGGTTCGCGGCATTCGTCACCATTATACTTTGTGAACGTTTCGGATCTCCAATCATGAAGTCCACCTCCGTCGTATTGGGCTTGCTTGTTGGATGCATTATCGCCGCAGCTTGTGGGTATTTTGACCGGAGTGGAATCGACTCGGCTCCCGTGGTGTCATTTATCTGGGTGCACACATTTCCACTCACGATATATGGCCCGCTGGTCCTGCCGATAATGGCGGTTTTTGTGATTTGCGCCACCGAAGCCGTAGGTGATATCACTGCAACATGCGACGTTTCCCACATTGAGCTTCAGGGACGCATCTACGAGTCGCGAATCCAAGGCGGGCTTCTCACTGATGGACTCAACGGCATCGTCGCCGCCATGATGACCATGACTCCGATGAGCAGGTTTGCTCAGAACAATGGTGTTATAGCGCTGACGCGATGTGCAAGCCGCAAGGCGGGTCTGGCTTGTTGTTTTTTCCTCGTCGTTATGGGAATATTTGCCAAATTTTCAGCGGCCTTGGTAGCCATTCCCTCACCTGTCTTGGGAGGCATGACCACGTTTCTGTTCACTGCCGTGGCGGTGTCTGGAATGGCCATCATCAATCGCGGCACTTCATTCAATCGACGTACACGGTTTATACTCACAGCTGGCTTGGCCTTGGGGTACGGCGCGACATTGGTTCCTACCTACTTTGAAAAGATCTTCTCCTACTCGGGCGACAATCACGCTTTGCAGGGCTTTCTCGACGCCATTGTGTTGGTCATGGAGACCGGGTTTGCGGTGACAGCGGCGTTCTGCATGGCATTAAATCTGGTGTTGCCGGAGGAGCCAGACGAAATGGACGACATCGATGCGATTGACGTGAGCACTGTCAAGTCGACGAGAACTAGCACACGCGTAGGAAAAGAGAGGGATGATGATGTAGACAGAGAAGCGAGGGCTCCAGTCTCCTGAGAAGCAATCAACGAAAGCGAAAGTCACGTGTGTTCCATGACATGATGCAGTGCCTATCTGTGCGACGTTGACGTTGTCATGATCGTTGTCGAGACTCGGGGTAGTCTATGGTCCGTTGAGAGGAAGGGACCATTATTGGAAGGAGCGACTCGGCAAATGTTCACAACATTTAGATTTCCCCCTTGACTGCGCATTTCATTTTCGTGCCATCGAACTGTCCATAAGTCCCTTCTTCAGTTGCATGTATGCATGTACATACATACGTATGTACATATGCATGTATGTATTTGGATTAATGTATCGGCGACGCCTGCCACAAAGGTACATGTGGCAACTTGAAAAATGTTCCATGCTGACCAATTCCGACCCCTCTCTCTGCCTCGCGGCACATAAAATCTGCACACGTAGTGTATCTATCTGCACGTCCTACTGTAAGGAGTGGGTGAAAGTACGTAATTCCGAAACGTTTTACACCATGATTGTGTGGCGAAATGCTCGGAACTCCCTGAAACCCGAACCCAGAACCCACTGTGAACACGGCATGTGCTGTATGTACATACATACATATGTATGTATGTATGTATGTACAATGCACCCCCTGAACGATTGGATAACTCTACATGCTCCGCTATAGCTTCTGCCCCTCGCCACCTAGCATTCTAGTATATGTATGTATGTACGTGATCTAGGCTTGAAAAATTAGTAGGGGTGTTTAACCGGCCCTCCGGTTAGCTACAAGTCTCCGGCGAGCCCCCCTGCAAGTAGAGTTGTCAGATCGTTCAAGGGGTGGACTGTGTGTACATGTGCATGGCTGCTCTTCTACCTCGGTCGACACGGCATGGGTACGTACCCGCGCATGTGACTCATGGCGCACGCAGACACGAACAAAACACAAGCAAGGCAACCAATCACACCACACCACAGGGTTCATGCCCATTGCGTCGTGGAATGGGAATCGGCATTGCAGCATGGACGACTGAGCAAGCGTGGGGTCTCAAAAACAGCGGATTCTGGAATTGCCACCCGCCCGAAGAACGGCGTCACGACAGAGATTGGGATTCGCCATCCTGCCGGAAGAGAAGCTCCCTCTCGCACCAGGGAAGCCTCAGCCAATCAAAGCCGGCGTGGCTGGACTCATCATGCGCGAAAAGAGGGGCAGCAGCGTCCGTCGTGTCTCAGCGATGGAGAAATCAGCAGGAGGGGTCTGTGATTGGTCAGCCGACCTACATTAGCATTGTGCACGTCACCCCGGATCTGCGTCTTGCACTTTTAGCGGCTCTCCTGGGAGGGTTTCGCCCCTCGGGTTGCCATCAGGACCGCAGGAACTAAGCAGACATGGAAAATCCACATGGCCATTCATTACTTTTATTAGCGATGCCCAGGAAAATGGGGCTCGATCTTCGGACCTTTCATCAGACACGAGGATCGAGAAGCCTTTTCCGCACCGTTCACACTTCAACGCATACCCGACCCGACAATACCGCTGAAACACCGTGAACCCCCGTCCGACAGGAGTGGTTATGAATACAGTCTCCAAACCGTGCTCTGCCGAGGATTGTATTTCAACACGACAGCTCCTGACAAGTACTTCGTCACTCTCTGTATCGACATCCAGCAGCCTCCCTTCCGAGGGCGCGGACATCGCTGGCAGTGGCAGCGTCAGCGTCAGCGTCAGCGTCAGCGTGAGCGCCGCCGCCCCTGCTGTTCGTCGACACAAGAGCTCTCGCTCATCGTCGAATGCGTCTGCTCGCCAGAGTCGAAAATCGTTGGTAGGGTCGCCGTCGTTGTCGACCAAGTCTACACCAACAGAAGGATCGCAACCAGACCCGTCGGTACCACGAATCGTCTTTGGTCCGGGCAAAATTCGTCGTCTGCCCACTGAACTCGGCCGTCTGCGTGTCTCCGCCCCTCTCATCGTTTCCAGCCCGTCAAGGATACATCTTGCGCGTCGTATCCAAAGCCTCATACCAAACCTCAACTCTCGGATCCTCGATTCTGCTGTGGTCAACGTTCCGGCGCATGTTGTAGACGACGCTGTGTCTCGCATCGACGACAGAGACGTGGTTGTCAGTGTTGGAGGTGCTTCTGCTGTCGGGTTGGCTAAAGCGATTGGTTGTCGAAAAAACATTCCCCACGTCTGCATTCTCACTACCTACAGCGGATCCGAAATGATGCCACTCCTGCTTGACGCATGCCCTGCCAGACACAACACGACGAATCAGAGCACCGGTCAGAGCACCAGTCAGAGCACCAGTCAGAGCACCACCAGTCAAGGAGTTAGCTGCCATGCCAGCCGCGGTGGCAGCACGTCCGAGAAGCCGCGCCGTCGGCACCGCGAAAGGGGCTCGTTGAGTCGTCATAATCGAGCGTCGAGCACTACGTCTTTCCGTGATCCAAGAGTGTTGCCCTCGGTTGTCATTTACGATGAGGATCTTACCACGAGCGTGCCACGACGACTTTCAGCCCCCTCCGATGAAACAGCCATTGCACGCTCTGTCGCGACCCGCAAATACGATGAGACTACCCAATGGAGTTACCTCCATCTCCCAGGAGTCTGAGACGGCTGATTATTTTCTTCTTCTTTTCTTTTTTTTTTTTCGGGTCTGATATGTTGATAATACAGTGGTATTATCGACTGATATACCCACGGGTTATTCGCACTTATCAACGCTTATTCAACCCGCTTACGCTTCACTCGACGGTGGGGGATGAGATCTAAATCGAACAACCCTGTGTGCTCTTGTTGTCCCAGGATTCGCTCACAAAAGCCCAATGCGGGGTTCACTCAATTTCAAACCACAATGTGAAAAAAAAACAAAAACATGGGTCTGATGACTTCTCTGCGGCTGTCGCGGCTACCGACTTTTTAAAGCCTAGGCTCAATTTTATGCCGGGTACGGTATCCCAGCTCTGCTAAAGATCAGATTCACTGGTAAACGAGCGAGTTGTTTCATTGAAAACGATTAGGTCCCAACAATAATTCGATAACACACCTTGGGTGCTTCACAAAATAATCAGGCCACGAGTAGAGCAGAAGCGAAGGACCTTGAGCGAAAAAGTGTCTTTACCAGCCCCTCATCTCGCTCGACTCCGTGTTTCCGTCAGCAGCAACTAGACCATCAAAAGTTGCGCCCGTCCCCCGATTTCCACACATTCTCCTCGTACTATCACGACACTCTTCATTATCCCGTCAGAGAAACCATCTACGACGTCGTATGTCCTTCATCTGCAAACCAAGAACCGGCGCCTAAACTGGAAGAGGGTGGAACGTGGGACGTCTAGACATTTCCTCCCCTCTCTCCTTTTCTTTTTCCCCCCCAAGACCTTTTTTTTCCTTGACAAAAAAACAAAGGAAAATTCAAAATGAGATAGTATTCATTAGGCTGGAATAGGACGGCAGGAAACATGGGCTAGCGAGACGGAGACAACGGGGTTTTATTCAATGAATTTCATTTCTTCGAATGGAATATTACGTCGATGGTGTTCATTCTCCATTTACTCTCGTAATAGTATCGATCATCTAAGACCTTCGGTACTCGCTCTATCTTATATCCATTTATTCATATATATACACATCCAAAAGCTTTATGTGCATATCACCAAATTGTTCCTTGTATGTGCTTGTGTTTATCGTCGCACAAGTGGCTCTCTTTATATTCTGTCTAATCGGTCTTCGTTCCAAGTACGATACGCATCCATCATACCTAGTTTCTCGTAGTATGTACATTTTACATTTCCCTTCGTCGCTATAGACTATTAGGACTAGTGAACTTCATCTCCTCTGCCTCTGGGTGTAGTTAATCAAGTCCTTCGAAGCCCATCACCCCATGGGCACCCATTGGACCCAACTTCTTCCTCTGAACTTCCTTGCGTCGCTTGGCCCGTTGCTTCATCTCTTCCACTGCATCGCCTTCACTGTCCTGGCTATCGTCGTCTTCGTCGTCGTCCTCGTCAATATCACTGCCACCAACCGCAGATCTCTTGCGGTTGCTACTTGGTTTCTCATCATCATCATCGTCAGCATCATCATCGTTATCGCCGTCGTCGTCTTCGTCATGATCGTCGCCCTGCAAGGCAGATAACTCTTCCCACACCTTAACAGTCCGACCACCAGCGGTAATCAACCTGTGCTGGCTATCGAAACCTAGAGAAACAACGGCCTCGATGTCGTCGTGTCTTAGGTTGATAGATCTATCCACCTCCCTGCGAACAAGGTCAACGATTCGCAAGCTGCCATCGCCCATACCACAGACCACTTTTTTGCCGAGTCCCATATCCTGTGGTACTCTCACCATTGCGTCGATACTTTCACCTCCCCCCTTACCACCATCCACGATGATGCGCTCCTGTTGATCGTCCCAGGAACCCTTGTCCCAGATGGTCAGAATTCCGCTTCCGGAGCCAATGGCCATGACGCCGTTGTTTCTATTGGTCTTGGGCCCCATTCCAGACATAAAACATGAGCTTAGCAGTTCGTCTTCCTGGTCTTCACTGCGCACCAGTACCCCACGACGAACATCTGTCACCGCCAGGGTCGTGCCTCCAGTGCTGATCCATTGCTTGGGAAACCCGCTTGTGCTTTCGTCGGATGTGGGCAGTGGCGTGATCGACGATACATAGTCCGCATGAGGAAAATGCGTCTGTACCGGTTTCCCGCCCGGAGCGCCGCCACTGCTCTCTCGTAGGTCAATAATGTGGAGGGCTCCCGAATCGGTCGCGAGGAGGAGGTTTTGGGGATTAAGGACATGGAGCAGAGTCGGCGCATCGGGCATAGATGTTGTGCTTGGGATAGATATTTTTGAAATGACTTTGCCGTTGTTTGGATCAAAGTATTTGACTAGGGAGTCCGTTCCGGCAGAGAACATGGCTAGAGATGGATCGAAGCATATTAGCGACGAGATGTAAAATAGATGGAGAAAAAAAATCCTTCACAACAACAACAATTGATATTCATACCTTGACCGTCATGGTTATAGGCCAAGCATCTGCAACTACCCTTGTGTCTTCTGGTCTTCCAGACGCTTTCAATCGTTCCGCGACCATCGCTCAAGACGCTATTGTCGCCATCGCCGTCGTCGTCGGATGAGTTGCTCTGCGGTAGTCTGAATGTCTCGACGTGCCCACTGGAGAGGCCGACCGTGAGAAGAGGTTCAGTCGGATGGAGGGCTGTTGTAAAAACATCCGACGCCAGAGGAAGCGTGCATAGATTTTCGAACATTGTTGCTGTAGCTGTAGCTGTTCTTGCGATATGGGTTCTGGGGTCGCAAACGGACAAAGCGTTTCGTGTCTAACGGCGTGGCAATCACGGTCTGGGCTGCTTGTATCCGTGCAGAAAGACCACTTGCGAACGGGGAGCGCTTTTTTTTCTTCAGGCCTCGTATTTGTTGCTTCAAGGGTGTGCTCATGCAAAAAAAAAAAATTAAAATTGATAAGCCGAAGGAAAAAAAAATAAAAAAAAAAAAAAAAAATCGAACCTAGTGAGCTGGTTTTTGAGTAGGTAAGTCTGCAAGGTATTTTTTTTCTCCCGTTCTTTCCTACCTGAGGGAGCTCACACGATGCTTAGAGCTTCCTTCCTTGTATGGCGGTGCAGCGCAGCGCAGCCCACAACTGTGTCCCACAGTTCTATTTAGGCAATCGGCACAGATTCGCACTGTGGGCTTAATTACACCCAAAGAAATCCGCAACCAAGAAACAGAGTCTCGATATTCTTTGTGAACTTGACAAGTGCGCCAACGCATATCATGCTCGCTTGTTTCTGATGAATCGAACACGTTCAGACCTCGGATTTCTCGCCTCTTCATATTCCTGCTGCGTCTTGTAATGCAAGATAATAGATACCAGGAGGCGCGACTCAACAGTTGTACAAAACAGTGAACACCTCGGTGATGGCGACCATCATATGGCTTTTTATCATGCAGGTGCTTGCACTTTCAACTCTTGGATCCGATATATCCAGCCTCAGATGTATCATGTATCTTACCGGGTAGGAGTGGTCACTGGTGGATGAGCCAGCAGAGCGAGATTTTCCCCTCCAGAACCTAACATGCAACGCAGTCAGCACACAAATGTCCCATCAGACAGCAGCACGCAACGGAATATATCACACGTCGTCTTGGCCTTTATGAGATCCGGTGTCTTCAATTCCGAAGAAGAAAAACCAGCGTTTCCTTTGTTCACCACCGTGGAGGAGACTCGCCAGAAATTCCATCCAGACGCCAAAATCATGGTGGCGATTGGCGGATGGGGGGATTCTGAAGGCTTTGAGACGGCTTGTCGAAATGAATCTTCGAGAAAGCGATGGTGCACCAATGTGAAGCAAATGATCGACAACACAGGAGCGGACGGAGTGGACATTGATTGGGAATACCCAGGGTGAGCATCCCGCCTCGTCCCTTTACCTGTTCTTTTCGTCTTCCACTCTCACTTTCTCATACTTTCTCTCCCTATACGTGTTTCTGTCCGTGTCTGCGTTTGTACCTTCCCCCTCTGACAATCAAGCGCATATGATGAATACCTTCACTTACGGACAAACTATCACACAGAGGCAATCGAGATGACTACAAGATCATCCCCAACAAAAAGCGAGAATGGGAAATTGAAGCCTTTGTACAGCTGTTGACAGATCTACGCCAAGCGATTGGAAGACACAAACTCTTGTCTATTGCAGTGCCGGGACTGGAGCGAGACTTGATGGCCTTCACGACCAGTACGCTCCCACGTATGGTCGAACAAGTTGATTTTATCAACGTCATGACATATGATCTCTTGAACCGACGTGACACGGTTGTCAAGCACCATAGTGGAGTGGCAGCATCGACTGAATCGATCAATAATTATATAGAGCGAGGCGCTCCCGCAGAGATGCTCAACCTGGGCCTCGCCTATTACGTCAAATGGGCCATGACAAGAGACTGCGACGCAGATGAAGCACTCGGATGTCCTACTCAGCTATTAGAAGATCCGAATACAGGCGCGGACTTAGGAAAGACGTCAGCCTTCAGTTGGCACGACGAGGTGCCCGAGGAGCTCAAAGCATCATTTGCACGTGCCACATCTGAGGGAAGGTACTTTGGCGATGGCAGTTTTGGCTATTGGGACAGTCGAGAGCGGAGATGGTGGACGTTTGATACAGCGAGGGTCATTGACTACAAGATGAAGCACATTGTAGGGCCCCTGAGACTGGGTGGTGTGTTTGCGTGGGGACTGGGCGAAGATGCACCACACTTTTCTCACTTGTCAGCTACGCTGACGAGTTTGAAGGACTTGAGAGGCGCTGAGAGAAGGGATGAGTTGTAGGCAGGCATCTCCACGATGCGTGGGTGAGCTTTGGTGCCTTTGGTGCCTTTTGCATGCCTTGTACATGCATATGTACATACATATGTATGTATGTATGTATGTACCATTTTTGGGGAGGTTTGGCTGACGGCGGGACTTTGGAGTTGTCTTTGCGTTGAGGTCCGTCGGCGTGACATGCGAAAAGCTGGATGAGCCATCCGACAGGACACGGGGGATCTTTGTTGTCGATTGATGGACGACGCACCGTGGTATTTGGACTGTATATTTAATACTCGTACTTGGGGGCAGTCTCTTCAACGAATCGATCAACATGGTATAGGCTGGACAAGGGTTCATGATGCGGCAATGGAACAGCACGAGTAAGCAGCAAGTATAGATGTAACGCGGGCCAATACCACAATGTCGCATGTGAGCTCAAAGTTTCTCCAGGGCGGCATTTCGGTGTCTGGTTGTTGACTGAGCCGGGCGAATCAGACCATACCGTCGGCCCACGCCCCCCGAGAAATGGACAGGTTACGAGCAGGAAATGAGAGGAGAAAAAAAAGGAGGGATAGGAAAAAGCAAAAAAGAAAAAAAGGAAGAAAAAAAAACAAAAAAAAGGGGGGGGGGGGGGGGGCGTCTTACGACCTTCCGCCGACCAAGCGCCGTTTGTATCTTCCAACAACGAAGCATGAAGGACCTCCAGACGGTTGGCGAGGAAGACTAGACACGGCAGTGAGAGGAGGCTAATAACATGTTACCAGAGGCCGATGCACACACGAGTTCACGGGCGGCAACACGGCTTCTCTTGACATCCGAGGACAAGAGAAAATACACATGTACATTTGTACATAATTATGGGCCGAAGAAACAGTCTGGTGGCGTTTCTCGTTTCCCTGGACCCTAGCTCTCCGCAAGCCGCTCTCCGCGGTCCGCAGTGCATGCAGTATCCATGGCTGGCGACTTTTCAAATTGGTCCCGATGTCGAGGCTCGTTCTACCGGCGTGTCCAATCCACTGGCTGGTATGTCTTGTCTTATCTGATCTTACCAACCAGGATTGATGGGCCTGTGGCGCGGGACGTGGGACGTGGACAGGGACGGAGACAGAGACAGAGACAGAGACAGAGACGGACCGCGATAAAAGGCCGACGACAAGTGCACCGGCCTCACATTCACTCTCCCAATCCATCCAGGCCTCCAGGCGTTCAGTCCAAGTCTATCCAGGACAACACAAGACACAATGCTTCATTTGTCTACCTCACCACTCCTCGCGGCTCTTGCCGTCGTCGCCGTCATCAGCCATGTGTCCGGCTCGCCGCACCCGTCCCGGCCCCGGCCGATGATGAAGCGGATCGAGCTGGGCCCGAGACCGTACTACCTGGTCAACAACATGACGGACGGCGCCCTCAAGTCCAAGCTCAACTCGTGCCAGGAGATGGAGATGAGGCCGTCGACCTTCTCCATCGCCCATCGCGGAGGCGCCTGCCTGCAGTTTCCCGAGCATTCGAGAGAGTCCAGCATGGCGGGAGCCCGCATGGGCGCGGGCGTCTTGGAATGCGACGTCACCTTCACCAAGGATCGCCAGCTCGTCTGCCGCCACAGCCAGTGCGACCTGCACACCACGACCAACATCGTCACCATCCCGGCACTCAACGCCAAATGCACGAGGCCCTTTGCGCCCGCCAGCCCCGACGGCAAGACGCCCGCCTCGGCCAAGTGCTGCACCAGCGACATCACGCTGGCCGAGTACAAGTCGCTCTGCGCCAAGATGGACGCGCTCAACACCACGGCCACAACTCCCACCGACTTCCTCGGCGGCATCCCCGACTGGCGCACCGACCTGTATGCCACGTGCGCCACGCTCATGGACCTCGACGGCCATATCGCCATGGTTGAGCAGCTGGGCCTCCACCACACCCCCGAGCTCAAGCCGCCCGAAGTGCCCATGCCGTTTGCCGGCGACTACACCCACGACATGTACGCCCAGCAGATGATTGACGCTTACAAAAGGGCTGGCGTGCCCGCCTCCCGCGTCATGGCCCAGAGCTTCGAGGTCCAGTCCCTCCGATACTGGCTCAAGAACGAACCCGCCTACGGACGCAACGCCATTCTGCTCGACGAGTCCGCCGACAAGGGCTCCATGGCCGACGCCGTCAACAACCTGGCCCTCTACGCCAGCGAGGGCATCAGAACAATGGCACCCCCCATGCACTACCTCGTCCAGGTCGGTGGCGCCGACAACAGAACCATGGTGCCGAGCGCGTATGCCAAAAAGGCCAAGGAGCTGCGCCTGCGCCTCATCACGTGGAGCCTCGAGCGATCGGGGCCTCTGGCGCTGGTGCATGAGAGGGGGGACTATTACTACAAGAGCATCCGGGATCTTGTCACCAAGGACGGAGACATGTACGAGTACGTGGATGTGCTGGCCAGACAGGTGGGAGTGGTGGGCATGTTTTCCGACTGGAGTGCCACGGTGACGTATTATGCCAACTGTATGGGGATTCAGCTCATGTAGGGGGCTCGGATTGGGACTGGCATAGAGTACATTAGACTATTAGAAACCAATATCCCTTCACTATCCGTCCACATGTCCATCCAACATGCCACCACCAATGTCCGACCCCCAACCTGAGCTTATTACAAATCACTCCGTGGCATCAAGACCACACGAGCATATTTCTGACCCAACGACCTAATCCCCTCATCCGTCCTATACAGCACGTAATCAAAGAACCCAACAAGCACATCATTCACAATCGCCTCCAACCGCCTCCCCGCAACAGACCCGATCAGACCCTCCAGGCTCCTCAACGTGTCCTCCGAAAGACCCAGCACACTCACGAGCAGCGGCCGATCCGTAAACGAGGCATGCGCCGTCCCCCGAATCGCCATCTCCGCCCGCGGACCCCTCAGATGCGGCCAGAACTCATCCCACGTCTCGTCCTCGCCGCTGTGGTTGTACCGTCCCGCGAGCAGGAACGGTCGTCCCAGCCCGATCTGCTTCACTGGACCAACGACCTGCCCATCGAGGTCGACGCCGCCCCGGACTCTGCCGTCCGTGCGAACCAGATTAGCCGCGGCCGCGCCGCCCAACGAGTGGCCGTAGACGACGATTTTGCCCAGATCGAGACACCGCGAGAGGGGCCCCGTGCCGAGAAGAGCCCCCGTCAAGGTCCCGTCGTGGAGCTGATCTATCACGAAGGATAAATCAGCGGTCCGTACCCCGACGATCAGGTCCTTGACAGCAGCCGCCGCCGCGCCGTCGTCCACCAAAGACAGATCGGACCGGCCCGGCACGACGGTCCCATCGGGGAACTCAACGAAGCTCGCTTCCAGGACGTGGTCTACCGTGACGACCACGTAGCCCCTGCTGGCGAGAGACCGCGCGCCTGCGCCGTACAAAAGCCGCGACTCTTGCAGGCCCGGCGTGAAGAGCACGACGGGGTACTTCCTCTGCGTGCGCGCGTCGATGCTGCGCAAGAGGTCCATCCTCGCCGCATCGCACACATTCATTCCGAACCGAGCATACAGGTCTACCGGCAGACCTGCCGCCGCAGCCTGCGCCCCATAGTCAGCCGCGACGCGGGGCGTCATGTACGGGATCGTCATCCGCGGACACGGACATCCTCCATGTTGTGTGTCGACGGGCAGGAAGACGGACAGGAGAAGCTGTCGGCCCTTGGGAAACGCGCTGCTGCTACGCGGCCGTATTGTATAAGGGTCCCGAGAGCGTGTCTCGTCCGTGACGGGCAGGACCCTGACGGCCACATCGTACGGTCCGGGTGGAGGAGGGACGAGGAGGTCCGCAAGGCCAGGCACGGCCAAGATGAGCGGAAGAAGTGGGCTTGGAAGTCTCATTTTCTTCCTTTTTTTCTTCCTGTGCACAAAAAAAGAAAAAAAAAGGTTCTCCCGTAGCAAAGAAAATAAAATAAAAAATGAAATAGAGATTCTCTGTTATTTTTCAAAAGACACGCCGTTAGAGAGGCCTCGAGACAGAATTCCTAACAGGAGCCTCACAACGACGAGAATAGATACACGACGTGATATATAACGAAAAGAAATCCATCCCAACCTAACGCCAGGAATCACGGCCCTCTTTATACAAATATCCCCCCCCCCCCCCCCAATCTTCCTTACCATAATGACAAATCGACGCCACAGACGGAGCATGCCCGTGGCACTCGCCAAGAAGGAGTGATCGGCGCTCAGAAAATTCCAAGCACGACTTGATGGGGAAAATAATGGCATAGCTGAGCGTTTTTTTTCTCTTGTGGAAACGTCTTTGACCCTGGAAGAGAATTTTCATCCTGGTTTGATTCGATACGGGAATCGGAACGTGACGGAGTGACGTGGACTTCGCCCGATGGTTACTCGATTAGGAAAGTGGGGCTCGGGCGTGGCGGAAGCAGCCGAGGCGGCAGCTATGATATGACGAGATCCTTGTGGCTGTCCGAATGTATCGGCATCATTAGGCTCGTCCTCTCCCTTTCTTTGCTTGTTCATGACACTACGCGTCTCATTCCACATGGCTAGTTCTGAAATACAATTTTTCACAAGTGGTGAGTGATATTCAAAAATGGAAGGTACCTTTATCGAGGAGTCTTATTTTAAGATAAAAGCTAGAAACTATGCTCCGTTATGATTTGCCTGCCAAACACGCCACACCATGCAATGCAATGCAATGACATACACCATGACATGCATCACGACATACACACCTCTTGGTGAGATTCGTGGTAAATGCCGACTACAACTGTCGGCTACAACTGTCGGCTACAACTGTCGGCTACAACTGTCGGCTACAACTGTCGACTACAACTGTGGACTACAACCGAGCCGATGATTTGTCTTTACTACTGCAGCACCCCCCCGACTTCAAAAACGCGTGCCTCGACGATACATCATTACGGATCTGCGAAGGAGGAACCCACAATGCAGGGTTCTTCTGGAAAAAATTGCTCGCTCGCATCATGACGCTCACTGGCTCGGCAGGCATGATGGGGAAGTCCTCGCAGCGCGGGAAATGAGTGAGGCCAAACTGCAGGTAGCACACAATGTCTGTGTTCTCAATAGACTCGTCCCGGTTGGACCAGTCGAGGATGGTGCTGTTGTGAGGGTGGTTTGCCTGGCCACTGGACTGGCAGACGTAGTCGCCTGCAGGGAACAGCTCGTAGTCCCGGTAGGGGACAACCCAGAGGGTCTTGCTGGCAAAGGCGGCGCGCTGGCGGACCACGCTGCCGGGCTTGGCCAGCAAGGGCGGACAGCTGTTGTTGATGATTTTGTAGCCGATGGGCTTCTTGCAAGACTCGTTGATCTTGCTGGGATTGATAATGTCCCACGCCCGCTGCGTCTCGTGGCAGTAATTGGCCGCGCCTTGCTTGGCCGTTTTGAAGAGGGTCTTCTTGCAGTAGAAGCCGTTGCCGTACATATTTTCCGCGGAGCCGACGGGGGCATCGGACGAGACAGCATCGCTCTGTAGAACTGAGTTGTTGGGCCCATCCATCTCTGGGTCGACCCGAAGCGAGAAGATATGTTGGTGGTTGTGAGCGGTGATTCCCGCGGCGACTTGGGTGCCATAGGGAGCCGCAGTCTCGCTAGGATGTAAACAGTATGTGTTGAGCATGCCGGTGAGCTTCATCTCCAGCTTGTACGTGCCATCGAGCGTAAAGATGTGGTAGAAGCCGTACTCATAGTTGGCAGCCGTGATGATTTGAGAAATAATGAGCTTGCGGTCACGAGCAGATATGACGTTACCATCTCGAAAGTCGGTATGCTTGTATAGCAGCCCATTGTCTTCCTCGTGGATGCAAACGGCGTTAGGGATGACGGCAGCTTGGCCCTTGGAGGTAGAGACCACGCCGTCGAGATAGTGAATGGCACCCTTGCAGTCGCATCCGAGCTTCAAAGAGTTGGTCATGAGACCGCTTCCATATTCGCCAACATCAAAGGCGTGCTTCTTGTGGTGCGGCGAATCGGGGTGCCCGTACGGAACCACCATTTCCACAACACTGATGCGGTTGAACAAAGTGCGCTCGCGGTTCTCATACGGGTCGTGAATCCGGATGTCGGACAGAACGATCCCCTCACGATAGTTAAAGCCTATGTGCATTTTGTAGTTGGCCCACTGGATCTCGTTTCCTCTCATCTGGAAAGACACCCCCTCGGGCTGAGTGATATCGATGGGCTTGAGCTTGTGTGCCTGATAGTCGTCGCCTATAAATTGTGGCAGATAATTGTGCTGTTCCAGCGGTACCTTGGTGCGCTCGCCGTTGACTCGAACAACGTCGACCGCGAGAATCTCTTCTGCCTCGGTGTCTAGGATGACGATGAAGTCCAGCGGGTGGGCGTAGTGATTGTCAAAGTCGGACACCCGGTAGTAGGGAAGACCTTGCTGGAGACGACGCTCGAATCCCCAGCGATGGTCAAATCCAATAGCCCAAGCATCCAAGTAGACTTTGGACATGTCGGTGATGCCGATTTCAGCACATACTTGAATCACGCGGGAATCGACACGAGCAATGCGCTCCAGGACATCCAAATCTTCGAGGGTGAGCGTCGGGGCAACGTCACTCACGGGCTTCCAGTCCTCAACCTGTGCCTTTGTTAAATTTAAAATCACCTCAACGACGTTGGCAGTCCCCTGCTCGAGGATGATGGCGAAGGCACGCCTGTCAGGGCGTGGGCCCTTTTGAGCTCGAAAAGCGGCATATTCGTTTTTCTTGGGCTCACGAAGAGTAATGCAGTTGAATTTGATCTGTTTTGGGCTGGCAAATTCTCGAGTAAGCTTTGAAGCTGTGGAAATTTCTTGCACCGACAGCTGATCTAATGCATACTTTGAAGACACCAAAAAGAGATTGGAAAGAAATCAGTCAGAGGTGATGGTTCCAATCAACGACAGGCTAATAGTAAAAGTTCAAGATGACTTGACTAACCAAGCGGATGGACTTGGGAACGAAGCGCAGCTCCAGCTTGCGGTGCTATGTCATTTTGTTCTGGAAAGATGATGTAGCCCGGTATCGAGGTAGTGTCTAGCTTCTGATGCAAAGCGGGAGTAGCCATGACAATTGATTGAAAATATGACGCAAGGCTGCAGAAAAAGGCGGTGCTGTCGTGAGTGTGAGAATTGTGAATATTGCTTTTTTGTCTTCTGCTTGATGTACTGGTAATTCTTCAAGTCCGGAGCAAGTTGGTAGTGTAATATGTATGTCCATATGTTTGTCACATTAGATTCCGGCCATGTCTAATCACAATCCGGCTAGTAGGGCGCAAGAATTTATACATTGGATCCCTAGAGGTTCCAAAGCTCAAAAAACGACTGCATCGATGCGCACTGCATACAGTGCATGAATGAAATTAAAACCGCAAGCCGCGGCGACCGTCTATTGTGTCCGGTCAAGCCACCCGCAGCTCGTCGCGACTTGTGGTGGATATCGGAGACGGTGAGACGGCGCGGCATGATCAAGGATCAATCGGCAATCAGAACTCAAGGAGCCACCATGCTCCGTCTGTGAGGGGCCGCGAGTGTGCATTGATGGGTATCTGTTCATATCGATTTGCGGCTGGTTATATGTGGTTACGTTTTTCGCTGCATCTTGAAATTTTGCTGCAGAAAAACTCAATAAAGAGAGAGAGAGCGAGAGCGAGAGAGAGAGAGAGAGAGCGAGAGCGAGATACATGCGCAGAAGTCAGACTCGGATAATCATCGTTGACTATTTGCCCAAATGAGCCAGTGAAGCCAATCATGGCAAGATCCCTGGCTATTAGCGTCTGAAGAAAGGAGCATCGTGACCCAGCAGCAACGCGGGTGCGATGCAGGTCCAGGAGAAAATCCTGATCCACGATCCCATCACCTTCACATTGGCTGAATCGAGATGGCGCGGGGCGGGGCGGCACTTGATAGATTCCGAACCCTGTTCATGACCATGCCAAACATGGGCTCGTAGCGTAGCGTAGCTATGGCATCTGGCCCATGATTCTCACCCCGTCGATAATGTCTGTTTCTGGTTCGCTGCCTCTGAATATGCTGACGCAGGTTCCGCGACCGCTAGTCCAGCACGCGAAATGTCGAAGTCAACTCGTTTGTTCGGACAGCCTCGTCAAATAGGCCTCCGGGCTCTGAGGCCCAACGATTGTCCACGACAAGGCGATGATTCTTGGAAATGGAGCGGATGCTAAAGCCCGCACGCCTAGGAGGCTGCAAACTGGCGAAGCGCCACAAGAGACGCACGCAGTCCGAAGCCATGCGTGATCCGCGGCCTCCGGGCGTCCGCGGGGATTGGCGGGATTTAGCAACTTGGCCAAGGCAGTGCGTGACGCAAGTTGCAACTGGAACTTGAACACTTCCGAGGTGTGAGATAACAGTCGTCCCTGTCGATGGTCGCGTAGATAAGGAAGGCACGGCTGGGCCTGGGCCCCTCATCTGTCTTGGCAACTGGCTTGGCAACTGGCTTGGCAAGCGGCGGGCTGGTGAGGCGGAAGGAGGAGTCTTGGAGCATTCATTGAGAGGGCGGATTCACCAGACCAGACTCAGACCAGACATCAGACCAGACACCAGACCAGACACCAGACCAGACACCAGACACCAGCTATCATGTTTCATCCCCAAACAACCTCAATCGCATGCCTGGGTAACATCGGGACGCACGTCCCCGTTACATTGCGGGACCCGAATAACGACGCCTATCCGTCTGCTGCCACGCTTGATTAAACTCTAATACGACTTGTTCTGCGACGAACTGACCAATACACAAGGCGACGAAGCCGTTTGCACACTCGGCCGACCTGAAACTTCGGAGAAGGTAGATTTTCGGAGAAGATCTACCTAGATCTACGACGAGATAGGTACTCGATGCTTGAAAACTCCAATGTACCGAGCCGTGCACCCCCAATGACAACACCAGCCATGTGCATGCATACATATGCTTGTGCATACACTCTAGCTACCTAGGTAGGTAGGCGGGCGGACAGCAGGCGGGCGGGCATGTCTTTGCGACTCAAACCTAATCAGCCTCGGCAGTGGTTGGTTGCTTGTACAAATGATGCAGTATATGCAAAGTAACGCCATAAATGACTGCAGGATGTCGACCCCTCATCGTCTTATCTGCCGCCTACCTAGCTGGTCTCACATCTTGCCCTCGTCCGTATTTTCCAAGCAGTCTCTCACTCCATGAATCATCGTCAATATGCGACGACTGCGCGGGCGGAACTCGGGCGTTCTATTCGAGATTGTATGTATGTAAGACGATCCGATGGAATCTCGCTCCGCTTCACCATGTACGTGTCTGCACGCCAGGTAAGTAGGTAGGAAGGAAGGTTAGGCGCTTCTTCCGCTCTTTTCTCTTTTTTTCTAACTTGGGAGGTGATGATGTCTGGTGTGTTCGATCGTCGAGTCTTGAAACCTCAGTCCAAACAGAATCGAAATCGAAATCAAACCCAATATCAAACCCAAAATCAGAACCAAAGACAAAGACGAACGCAAATGCAAACGCAAACACAAACGCACACAAACACAAACACAAACACAGACACAGACACAGACACAGACACAGAGACAAAAACACGAGGGGGGTGGACTGCTCAGCTGTCTTCCAATGCCTTTGTCGTTCACATTGTGCCAATTTATACTGTCCAGGAACAGACTCGATCTCCTGAATGCTTCGATCTCCTGAATGCTGCTTCTACTTTGTCACCAGACCGTCCGTCAATCACCGAGACTTGAGCCTAAAATAGCCACCGGTCTCCATGTCCGGCTGCCCGTCCCGACTCCATGTCCGGCTCCATGTCCGGCTCCCCGTCCAAGTCTGGTCTGGTCCTTCAGTCCCTCCACACTGACCAGTGACAGCACGCCTACACCCACACCCCACATCCATAACCACACGTGCAACCACATCCACATCCATCCATCCACAACCATATCCACATCCACAACCACACATGCACTAAACGCCAAAATTTCAAAACTGGTGGACGAGGCTTGCGCCCCCACGGAAACGTGGCTGATGAAAACACGGCCAACGAGCGGCACCTACCTTTCTAGAAACCTGGCTCCTCAGCTGCTCATCCATTGCACGCACATTGTACCCACCCGAGTCTGGTCAAGTCGGAGCAGCTATCACGACAGCCACTCGTCGACGAGCATTATCGCGATAACGGCATCACACCTGCCTGGTTTGTCGGGGGGGGGGACTCAAGAAGGGCACTGAAGAAGGGAACTGGAGGATCCTGAGTTACGGCTAATTTGGGTCTCGCTTATCTGAAGTTGCATGCTACGAGATTGTGATAAAGACAAATCCACCAGTGTCGTCGCGGCCATTTCCTTCCTCCCGGCGTCAGACAGCGTCTTATTCGTCCACATATTCGCGTAACACAAACCCCTCCCAACTCAGTCCGCCCAACCAGAGTATCCATGGGACGTTGATGAGACCGAGGTTCCCAACACTGCGCCTGCAGATGCAACGTTTTGTGTGGAAATAACTACCTCTGCTTGAACCTAGTCTTTTCTTCTTCTTTCTTTCCTCTCTCATCCCCAATACGCCTGCGCATCTGCCGTCTGGTTGCTTTCGAAACACACGTCCTAGGATACGACACCGCAAGAGACTGAAAAAAAAAAACATGATAGCGGCTGTTGCGTAGAGAACAGCATGGACCAAGCAACCCAGCTGTATCAAAAAGCCATCACCGACCTGAACGATCAAGCCACCCGCGATGCACAAGACCTCGCTTCTCTGGGCCATGCCCAGACTCTTTCGCGCAAGTTTAGCCTCTGGAGCATGCTTGCTCTCGCCTTTTGCGTGCTAGGAACATGGTCTACCATGGCTCAGGACTTGGCCACTGGCCTGGCTAATGGAGGTCCTGTTGGTATCCTCTGGGGTCTTTTGCTTGTCACGGCATGCAACACCTGTGTTGCCATCTCTCTAGGTGAACTTGTCAGTAGTATGCCCACGGCCCTCGGACAAGCTTACTGGATCTCTCATCTTTGGAACACACCGACTGGCCGATTCATGTCGTATCTTTGTGCATGGATCAACACTTTTGGATGGTGGACATTGACGGCCTCGCAGATTGCCTTCATGACGCAGTTTCTCCTGGCAATGAAGCTCATGTCTGATCCAACCTGGGATGGTGCGAACCAAGGATGGCTGCAACTTGTCGTCTACGTGAGCATCACTGTTTTCTTCACCTTCATCAACTACAGTGCGTGTCGAAAGGACTGGATTCTCCCTATGTTCAACAACTTTGTCGGCATTGCCTTTGCCGGCCTCTTTGTCGCCTTTTCACTGGCTCTCCTGATTAGCGTCGGAACAAGCAGCAACCTCAGATTCCAGCCCCCGTCCTTTGTGTTTGGACAATGGATCAACCAAACAGGATGGAGTGATGGCGTTGTCTGGTTCCTCGGTCTTGTGCAGAGCGCCTACGGCCTGACAGCCTTTGACTCTGTCATTCACATGGTGGAAGAAATTCCCGCACCAAGACGCAACGCACCGCGAACAATGTACCTTGCCGTTCTCATTGGCGCCTTGTCGGGCTTTATTTTCATGGTCGTCTGTCTCTTCTGCATCCAAAACATCGACAATGTCCTGCAGCCGGCCTCGGGCAACCCCTTCATCCAACTTCTCGTGTCTACTGTTGGCGCGGTGGGCGGAGCTATCATGGTCGGGCTTTTCATATTCAATGGCTTCGGCCAGGGCTGCAGCATCCTCACGTCGTCTTCTAGACTGACGTGGAGCTTCGCCCGCGATGGAGGCTTTCCCTCTGGAGTTTGGTTCTCGGAAGTGGACCAAGCATGGAAGGTGCCGGGACGTGCGCTCTGGTTGCAGTGCTTCATCATAAGCCTCCTCGGCATCCTCTATTTGTTTGCCAATACCGTCCTGCAGGCCATCCTCAGCGTGAGCACCATTGCCCTTACCATCTCCTACGCGATGCCGATAGGAACCCTCATGATGGTGGGTCGTGATAAACTGCCCGCCGGGGGCGAATTCAGACTGGGCAGACTCGGACCCTTTGTGAATTGGGTGTCCATAATATACTGCTCCATCACCACCGTCTTTTTCTTCTTCCCAAGCGCCCCGAATCCCGCCGCCAGCGACATGAACTTTGCCATTGCCGTCTTCGGCGTCATGCTGTCCGTCGCTCTAGGATTCTGGTTCGTCCAAGGCCACCAAACGTATATGCAAAGCGGCGACATGGCGGAAAACATCATATACGCACAGAACTGGGCGTCTAGCCGGGATAGCAATGACGGCAGTTCAATACCCCATCCCGACCAGGGCAAGAGGCCCGCAGACCAAGACCAGGACCAAGACCAAGATGAAAATCTGAGCACCCTCCCAGGACACAGCAGTCGTGTCCATGGGAGAATCTAGGCTTTCCAGAAACCACATATATACGTACACATATACATACATGTATCTATTCATTGTTAGGCGAAAAAAAAAGGAGTGCTTCTCAGTCTGTGGTATGACGATGGGACGATGCACAGGTGCGACGGAGTGGTGCACCAGGTACATGACATGACCACTTTTCAAGGGTCCAGAATATACGTAAATACGAGTAACGTCAATAGCTTCAGCGTCGCGTAAAGAATCATATCGTGCTCTTTTTCTGCGTTGCAATGATGCGTGTGGTTATGGAGACGAGTAATTCGTGGTGTTTTGTTTATTCTAGTTTTATTTTTTTATTCTCTATAATTTATATTAGTCTTTATAATTTATTTATAATTCATTCATGATTGATTTAAAATTGATGTATTTTTCATTCTTTTTTATATTCTGTATACGCATCCACGCTCACATATATAGACCACGTTATCCCCTTGAGAAATTCCCTTGAACAACTGGGACCAAACCGCATCAAGAACAACGTCTTCCCCGAGAGCGAAAACAAAAGAAGAAGAAAAATACGGTTTTGCATCAACTCACAACTTTGACCCCAGATTCACATGCACTGCCTTGGTCTCAGAATAGGCCGCCAGACCAGCCTCGCCCAGCTCACGACCGATACCGCTCTGCTTGACACCCCCAAAGGGCACCTGGATTTCGGAATCATTCGATGAATTCACCCAGACCATGCCGGCCTCCAGCGCCGCGGCCACTCGGTGGGCGCGCTCAATGTTCTGGCTGAAGACGGCCGCGCCGAGGCCGTAAATCGAGTCATTGGCCAGGTCCAATGCCTCCGTCTCCGTCTCAAAGGGCGTAATGGTCACCAGAGGCCCAAAGACCTCTTCCCGAAAAACGTTCATGTCCCTGGTGACGTTGGAGAAGACGGTAGGCTCGATGAAGAAGCCCTTTCCCTGATTGGCCGTCGTGTGGGCCGACGAACCGCCTGTCTCAAGCTTGGCGCCCTGACTCTTGGCAGATTCGACATAACTCATGATTTTATCGTACTGGTCTTGGGATATTTGGGGACCGTGCGTCGTGTCCTCGGCAAAGGGATCGCCAATCTTGACAGCCGACTTGATGACGTCGAGAAAGGCGTGGATGAACTTGTCCACGACGGGCTTCTGCACCAGGAGACGGGACGTGGCGGTGCATACCTGTCCCTGGTTGCTCATGATGCCGACGTAGGCCCACTTGGCAGCCTGGTCGATGTCGGCGTCGCTGAAGACCAGCAATGGTGATTTCCCGCCCGTCTCCAGCGTGATGTTCTTCATGTTGATGGCGGCCGTCTTCATAACCTCACGGCCCGTGTGGGTCGAGCCCGTAAAGGCAATCTTATTGATGCCCGGGTGAGAGGCCAGGGCCCTGCCAGCCTCGTTGCCGTAGCCATTGACGATGTTGAGCACGCCGGGTGGGAAGCCAGCCTGGCGAGCCAAGTCAGCCAGGTATAGAATGGACAGCGGCGTCTGCTCCGCGGGCTTAAGGACAACGGTATTCCCGGTAGCGAGAGCGGGACCTAGCTTCCAGGCGGCCATGGCGAGTGGGTAATTCCAGGGAATAATCTGGGCACACACACCAATGGGATGCTTGAGGGTGTATGCGAGCTTGGCGGTGGTGGTCGGAATGGTCTGGCCATGGATCTTGTCGGCCCAGCCAGCGTAGTAGCGGAGACAGGCGATGACCTCTCCCAGATCCTCACCGAAGGAGACGGTATATGGTTTGCCGTTGTCCCAGGTCTCAATCGTGGCAAGCACGCGTTGATGCTGCTCAACCAGGTCCGCGAGCTTGTGCATGAGCGCGCCACGGGCGCCGCCGGCCATGTCCCGCCATGAGGGATGCTTGAAGGCTGCGCGGGCGGCAGAGACGGCGCGGTCCACGTCTTCAGAGGATGCTGCTTCGACGGAGCAGATTGCCTCGCCGGTGCTTGAGCAGAAGGAGCCAGTTGTCAGCAAAGAATATCAGTCAAGTCAATCAGTCAGCGACGGACCCAGTGCGTGCCCGCGTTTGGGTGCCCCGTCTCTGTGTGGCCAGGGGGTGGGCGTGGTGGATGGAAGACATACCTTGGACTGACGCTGGTGATGTTCCCGGACGAGGTTGATTTGACAAACTCGTTGTTGATAAAGAGCCCCGTGGGCAGGCTGAATTCGACGCCGTTGGGGGCCTTGAGCTGGACGGTTTGAGCCATGGTGAGCCGCTCGATGAACAGAGCAATGGTGAAAGGAAAGAAGCACTTGAGGAGCAGCAAAATGGGGCTTCGAGAAGGGAAGAGAGGGTAGGTATTGGGAGGCAGGAAAGCAGGTCGGTACTGTACTTACGTTAGCAGAAGGGAAACAGTTGAGAGGGCCGATGCATCACATCACAAAATCAACAGAAAGCTGGCACGAGCATGCACGTCTGGTTCGCTGATTTGATGGAAGAAGAGGGGGAGGAAAGAGCTGGGGCCGGGCAAAGGGGAGCTCCCGATTGCCGCGTACCGCGCTCCTCACTCGAGACGATGGCACCCCACGATGCTCCGGAGTCTGGAGTGAGAGTCCGCAGACCAAGTGTGGGCGAGACAAGTGTGAGCGACAAGGGCCACTAGCCGCTGCGTGGCCAAGACTACGAAGCTTCTCGTGCCGGCTGAAGGGTGGTCGGGCTCCGCGGGTGACGGCCAACAGGCGTGGTGCGGGGCCCGTCTGGTGGGTGGCACCTGCTTGCCTGGGTGGCTGCTTATAGAGAATGTGATGTCATCGGTCGACTTGACCCATAATCCACAATCCACAATCCACGATCCACAACCATCTCGCAAGCAAGCCTGTTGCACGGTGAGCATACCTTAGGTCACTACATTGCTCACCCCTATATAGAATTATATATATCTATGCATAGATAGGGCAGGCCTACTACTTGCTTTATATAACTATTTTTATTTATATATATTTTACTAGTAAATTAAAATAGGACTTAAAATATATAAAAAAATATATATTTTTATATAAAAGTTATGAGCCTAAAAGAAAGTTAATAAAACTCTCTATAACTTATATTATATATATTTATATTATTAAATATATATATTTAAATTACTTTTTTATATTTAATATCTTAATAGATTCCTTATTAATTACTTAGTTATTAACTTTAATAATTAGGCTTACTTTTATAGAGTAATAGGCTAATTAATATAATACTTTTAAATAAGCTATAAAGAGTTAAAAGATTTAAAAAAGAGTTAACTTTACTTTAAATAAGTAAGACTCTAATTAATTAACTAAGCCTATAATAGCATTATTAGTAAAATATATTAAGCTTATAAGGCAGACCTTAGCTAAGGGTATTAAAGCTATAATATAAAATATTATTATATATAATAAGGTACTTTTTAAGTAGGCTTATTATAAGTATAAAGCTTTTAAAAGCTATAAAAAAGCCTTTTATATATAAATAGTAAACTTAGTTAAACTAAATATATATTTTATTATAATTAATATTATTAAAAGTAATATTAAAAAGGAAAAAGTTATAATTTAAAGCTTTATAAAGTATCTTAAGGAATATTTTTTACTTAAAAAAATAATTATAAAAGTAAAGGTATTAATAAGCTATAATATATATTACTTTTAAAGGTAAAATATACTAATACTTAGCCTAAAAAATAGATTATATTCTAAAATAAGCTTTATTAAAAGGCCCTTTATTATTAAATAAATAAGATTTAAGGGCTAAATATAATTTAAAACTTTATTTAAGCTATTAAAATATACTTTAAGCCTTTCTAAGTATAAATAAAGCTTATTAAATTAGTTAAATACCTTAACTAACTTTTAAGGGAAATAACCCTTTAAGCCTTAGCTAATAAATTTATAAGATACTATAAGGTAATATAAGCTTTTAAAAATACTACTAAAAAAGGAGTATATACTATATTAGGTATAAGCTTTAATAATAATAAAAAAAGTAATAATTTTAGTATTTTAAAGTATAATAGCTACCTATATAAAAAGAAATATTATATATAAAAGCTAAGAGCCTATTACTTTCTTTATACCTTAATTATTAGTAATAATAAGGCCTTAATGAAGAAGCTTATATAAAATAAGTATTAAAAAATTAAAGGAATTTATAAAAGTATATAGTAAGTATAATTATATACTTTAATTAAAAAAAAGGGATAATATAACTATATAAAAATTATATTATAACTAAGGACCTTTTTAAGGGGAATATTAGCTATAATTATTAACTTTAAATTAATTAGAGTAAATAAGCTACTAAAGGGAGTCTTTATAACTCTTAATTATACTAAATATAAGCTCTTTATAAGTACTCTTTTTAATAATTATAGTATAATATATATAGTTAATAATATTAGCTTTTTTAAGCTTAGAACCTTTAAAGCTACTAATAATAACTTTTTTAAAGCTAGTATAATCTCTTTTTAAATTATTAAAAAAGGTATATAAATGCTTTAAAAGGTTTTAAATAGTATAAATAGTGCTTATATAGAGAACTTAACTCTTAAAAATATTACTATTATTAAAGGTTTTTATATAAATATAGTATTAAAAAGCTATTTTTTTAAAAAAGGGGTATAGTATTATAGTTCTAATAGTACTTTATATTATAGCATTATAGACTAAGGTATAATGCTTACTAATTTAATTAAAAAGTTTAATATTATTTTTTTTAAATATAAGCCTTTTTACTCTTACTTAAAAATATTATTAATAGTAACTTTATATATAGCCTTTATAGTATAGGCTACTCTTAAATTAAAGAATATATATAATAAAGGCTTATAATAATGCTAGAATTTTAGTAAAGATCTAAGCCTACTATAAACTAATAAAGAATAAGTCTAGTACCTATATTTTAGCTACTTTAGTAAAAATACTCTAAAAAAGCTTATTTTATATATAAAGAGAGTGTACTTAAGAGGTATAAAATATAAGGATTATAAAGTATATATACTTATATATACTAAGTAAATTATATTTTAAAGACCCTTAAAAAAGCAGTCTTTAAAACCTTTTTAGTAAGTTTATTAGAATTTTTAGAATTATTTTAAGAGCTTTAATAGTATAAAATAGCTACTTATTTTTAAAAATAAGTATAATAAAATAATATAGATTTATACTCTTTTTAATAAGACCCTTAAAACTATTTTTAATATATTAATTTACTTTAAATAATAGGTATTATAGTAATTTAGCCTTTTAATTATAAAATTTAAATAAAATAATAAATATATAGTTATTTTTAAAAAAGGTTTAATAGTATTCTAAGTATAGGTATATACTAAAGGCATAGAATTAGAGAGCCCTTCTTTATATACTTATAAGCTAAATAATTAAGCTAAGAGAGTAAATTAAATAATTATAACTTACTTTATTATAATACTTATAAGTATAGGGCTTCTACTAAATTTATAGTTAAAAAGTATATTTATTACTACTTACCTTTATAATATTAGTTTTATTTAAAGGTTAGAGTAAAAAATATTACTTAAAGTACTTAAGAGCTAGTTTTATAATAATATATACTTATTAATTTAAGTGCCTTTAGTAAACCTAAAGCTAAATTAAAGTAGATTATATATATATAGCTACTATACCTATTTTATAATAAAAGATTATAAAGCTAACTATAATAAAAAGCACTTTAAAATAAGCCCTAAGGGCTATATTAAGTATTTAATTAGCTATAGCGCTATTAATATATACTAAATTTAGCTATTATTACTAAGGAAAGTAATAATAATAAAAAATATAACCTTTAATAAGAAAGTATTTTATAATATAAAGAAAGAAAGCGCTAAGGTATAATTATTAAAAAAGACTAAAGTGTATTTTTAAGCACTTTAATTAGATACTAAACTTAATAAAGAGGTTAATTTTATAATATTATTAAAGAGAAGCATTTTATAAAAAAAAAATTTATACTATAAGAGTTTAAAGTTAGAGGTAAATGCTTTAATAACTATATAGTTAAAAGAATTAAAAAAATAAATTACTTTTTAATCCTTAATATAAGATATTAGCCTCTAAACTCCTTAAGCTACCTCTAATTTAATAATTATAAATTAAATTAGTTACTAAGGAAATACTTACTTAAGCACTAACTTAAAAAGTATAATATACTTATTAACCCCTAATATTCTAGAATAATTTATATAGGGTAAAGGTAATAATAATACTCCTACTAAAGATAGTAAAATAATTATAGAAAGTAATAAAAATATATTTATTATAAGAGATAAAATAATTAAGTAAAGGTTAAAAAAAAAGACTACTTTACCTTAAAAAATAAATTAGAATTTATATAAATTAAAAGCTTTTAAGTTAACTAAAGAATTAGCTACCCTTTAAAATAATAAAATAGAAGTAATTATATTACTAAGAGAAGGAAAGAGTAATTAGGTTATATAAGTACTATACTAAAGTTCTTAAATTTAAAAAAATAAAGAGAAAGGGTATATTTAGAACTAAAATATTCTATATAAGAGAAGACTAAATTATTACTTTATTAATTACTTATAGAATTCTTTATTACTAAAAAGGCCTAATTAGCTAGAAATTAATAATTATAAATACTAAAGTATAAAGACTATATTTATAGTAATTAATATATATTATAATAGGTATAATAGGTTATATTTAAAGGAGAAGATATATCTTTGCTTAATTATATAGGCTAATTTAGCTAAGCCTTTATATAACTATTATAAGGCTATTAATTATTTAATAAAGAATCTATAAATATAAGTAATAAAAAATAAGATATCTAAGCTTAAGGAATACAGTACCTAGCGCTAAATAAAGTGCTTATTAGTATAATTATAGCTATTACCCTTAAAGTAGGTTTTTAACTATAAATTTAATAAAAAAAAAGCTTTTAAAAGATATAAAGTATAAATTTATATAAGAGAAAACTTATAAGAAAAGGTAATAATTAAATAAACCTATACTATAATACTTATAGTATATGCTTTTAGGATAATAATAGCTTTTATAGCTAGATTTAACTTTAAAACTAAATAATATAATATAAAGAATATATTTTTATATATATTATAAAAAGTAAATTTAATACCTATAATATATAAGCTACTAGATGGGTTTAAAGTATTAAAGGAATGTATTAAATTACTTAAAGTATTATATAGACTTTAAGACTTACTATTGTGTTGCAGCAGAAGGAACGTGGTCTGTAATTATTTAGAAGAAGGCATTGTAGCTTCTAAGGGAGTAAGACCTTAGCATAGTATAGTTAGACTATCTAATTAAATACTATAAAAAAGGCCTATGCCCTTAAATAGTTAAAAAATTAAGCTATTTTCTATTTTTCTTTCTTAGAGTATAGGTATAGAAGTACTTATTACTATAATACTATTCTTATATAAACTTAGTTACTACTAGGGTATAATTACTATTTATATTTTATTTTATAACTATTATTCCTAACTTTTAATAATCTAAACTATTTAATTAAAAAAAGCTTTTTTTAACTAATCTTCTTCTTTATAGCTTTATTAGCTTAAAGCTAATTCTATATATATTATAGGTTATAAAATATAATAGAGTAATAACTATATTTATATATATACCCTTACTTTTAGGTATATAGTATAGTATTCTCTTTTTTACTTATTATAAATAGTGGTTTTACCTAGGTAAAGTAAGTTAAGTAGCCTTTATATAGCTTATTTTATTACTTATAATATCTTATAATTAAAGGCTATAACCTAAAGTTAAACCTTATTATAACTAACTAAACTTATAAAACTAAGATAATTAGTTATAAAAATATTATAAAATATCTAGATTATTTAATTAAAAGCATTAAAGTAGTTTAAAACTTAATTAATATAAGAAATTATAGATTTCTAAATTATAGCTAATAAAATTAAAGTTATTAGTGCTGTGTCGCGGCAGAAGGAATATAGTCTGCGGTAATTTAGAAGAAGGCATTGTGGCTGCTAAGGGAGTAAGACCTTAGTATAGTGCAGTTAGACCATTTAATTAGATACTATAAAAAGGGCCTATGCCCTTAAATAGTTAAAAAATTAAGCTATTTTTCTATTTTCTTTCTTAGGGTATAGGTATAAAAGTATCTATTACTATAATACTATTCTTATATAAACCTAGTTACTACTAAGGTATAATTACTATTTATATTTTATTCTATAATTATTATTCCTAACTTTTAATAATCTAAACTATTTAATTAAAAGAAGCTCTCTCTAACTAACCTTCTTCTTTATAGCTTTATTAGCTTAAAGCTAATTCTATATATATTAAAGGTTATAGAATATAATAAGGTAATAACTATATTTATATATATACCCTTACTTTTAGGTATATAGTATAGTATTCTCTTTTTTACCTATTATAAATAGTGGTTTTACCTAGGTAGGTAAGTTAAGTAGCCTCTATATAGCTTATTTTATTACTTATAATGTTTTATAATTAGAAGCTATAACCTAGAGTTAGACTTTATTATAACTAACTAAACTTATAAAACTAAGATAATTAGTTATAAAAATATTATAAAATATCTAGATTATTTAATTAAAAGCATTAAAGTAGTCTAAAACTTAATTAGTATAAGAAATTATAGGTTTCTAAATTATAGCTAATAAAATTAGAGTTATTAGTGCCTAAAGTGTAAAGTTATAATACTAACTTATTAATAAAAAGGAAGAGCTTACTAGAGGTAATGCTAGAATTTACTTAAAATACTAATCCCTCTCTTTTTAAAATAAATAAAACTATAGATTATTTAATTATATTTAATTTTATTAGGTTTTATATAGTTATCCTTATTATAGGTATTCTTCTAACTATAACTTAAAATAGCCTTATTAGAATTTTAGTTCTAGTTTATAGTATTAATAAAGATAATAACTTAGTTAAGCTTATTAAATAATAATATAGCTTACTCTATAAAAAGAAGGGTATATATAAAGAAAAACCTCCTAATTAATTAGTTTACTTATTATTTATATTTATATCTAATAATATAAGCCTTAAAAATTAACTTAAGTAAGTAATATTAATAATATCTTTCTCTTTCTTTAACTAAGTTAGTATAGAATAACTAACCTCTAAACTAGCTTAAAATAAAAACCTTTCTTTACTTATTATAGCTACTTTTAATAGTTTTATTAGTAGTTTTAACCTAAAGGCCTTTACTAAACTCCTAGGGAAAACCCTAAGTAAGTAAAGTGCTTTTATATCCCTTTAAAGTAACTATAGTATAGAATAATTTACTAGTAAAAATATTACTAATTTTCTAAAGAACTTTAAAGTAAAAATATATACCCTTAATCTTTCTAATAATAAATAGTATTAAATACTTAAAAAAAAAGTTACCTCTAAACTTTATAAGAATATTAAGACCCTTATTATTATATATACTTAATAAGAAGCTAAGGAGGCACTTTTTTTATAGTATTAATGTTAGGACTAGGGTAGCTAGGCAAAGGTAATAGGCATATAGTATATTAACTAAAGCTTGCCTCCTCTAAGTTATATATAGTAATAGCTATGCCCTATATAGT
>SRPZ01000187.1:0-56552 GCA_018360255.1 Claviceps maximensis
TGAACGACAGTCTTGGTAGTCTGATCTTGTGTTACCTCGACCGTCGTGGCTGGCAGCGTTTTGATGAAAGTTGACGCCAAGATTGTTCCGGGCACGGTTTGTGTTTGAGAAGTAAGAGTCATGGTGCTAGGCTGCGCGGAAAATGTGACAGTTGCTTCAGGCTTTGTGATTGTGGTCGAGTCTCCTGGAGCTGTCGCGGTTTTGATCACGGAGTCTGTGATGTACGAAACAACCGGATAATTAGTTGCCACTGTTGATACCATGGTCGTGTAGACAATTGTGGATTTGTTCGTGTAAATCGTGTTGTCCACCGTACTTGTCACAAGGTGTTCGCTGAGTACTGTAGTGGTGCGGACATAGGTGGTTGGCACCCAGATCGTGGTAGATCCGACTACAGTCGTCGTGTCGTGAAATGTGGTCGGTACAGACACCGTCACCGGCAAAGTCTGGGTTCTGACAACGGATTCGATTTCCGTGACAACTTTGGTGGCTGTAGTCGTCGCCCATTCCGTTGCCGTGGTCGTTTGACAGTTGCCATGCGTTCGGCCGTGGATATATTGGATTTCTGCATCATTTTCCCCCTTTTCCGAAAGGTCAGACCGTCCGTAGATATGACCGTTACAACTAAGCGATAAAATATTGAATTAGTCGCCAATCCATTTGAATTAACATAGAAATCCATCAGCTCTATTTGCGCTACCCAGCACTTACCCAACAGTTTTGGTGACCGTGATAGGATACGACTTTCCCCCCAAGATGCCAGTTAGTTATTGTTCCACACCAAAAAAATATCTTCCTTGAAACGTACCGATGAGTAAGTTCTTGTGGCCGTTTTCGTGACGAATTGCGTTGTGCAGTCCAACTCGGTCGCTACATCGCGCTCTGTGGCTGTTACGTATTGCTGGCAGCATTCCTCAGTACTTGAAAACTAATGTCCAAAGCACTCCAAACACTTACAGTTCGGTCCTGAAATATCGTGGAACTGAATGTCTCGATTAGAACATGTCGTCATGGACGAGCTCGGGCCTGGCAACTTACAAGATGGTACTCAGAACTGTTCTGATTATGGTAGGACAGCAAACATCACACTCCGGTTTGTAAATCTGATCTGGAAAGTTCTCCTGATCAATTCTGAGAAGGGCAGGCTGCGTATCCAAAGCCGTAGCTAGAATCAAGAAGCCAGCCAGGATCGTTGCTGAGGATACGATATGCATAACTTGCTCCTCCTCCCCCAGGATCCGGTATTAGTGGTAATGGTAATCTTGACTTCCAGTCAAACAATCGAGAGTGATGGAGTGACAAGCGATTGAATGACTGCTTTGTTTTTATTTAGTTTTATATATTCTTAAAGAGAGCAAAGGAGAAAACCCCCCCTGTCCTGAACTGAAGGTGAAGAGTAACAAAGAGCGGCGGAATTACTTTCAGACACACAGACGCATATGTCGTCGAATTCGGCCTCTCGAAGAAGGAAGGGGGCCGGGTGTCAAAGGCTTCGACTTTGCAATTTGATATCTGTGGATACATGGCTTATAGTGCCAGGCACTAGTTGCAATGTACGCATTGCGTAATGGCTTTCCGTACATGATATGTGCTTTTCATGTTGGCAAAGGCTCGAGAAACGCGAGTCTCCGCAGTGTGCACGGAACGGAACCATGCACACGTACAGTGGGTGTATGTACACATGTACAGGACGATGGAGACATGACACTCCAATGCAACGAATATAGCCAGATGCCAGGCTTTTTTATCTCATTTCAACCCATTGACCAAAGCCTACAGAAGGGCGTCAACTATGAGACATCTGAAGATGACTGACCTCTAGCATTCTTTTTAGAATGGCAAACGCTGCTTCGTAGGAGCGAATACGATCCATTCAGTACGGAGGATATCGCTCCGAGATCAGTCCAGGTCACTCCCTCCCAGCCTTGATTGTAAGCGAGACTGAGGCTTGCACGGGCCATCTTATGAACAAGCTTCGCTGGCGGGCCGCACTGAATTCGGAAAAGTGATTTGATCAGTCGTGGTTACATACATGCATATGTATGTACGCATGTAGGGAGGGAGATTGCCTGCTACCACTCGGGCATGGGCCATGTGACTCTGTCCACGTTTCTTCACATCAATATGTGGAAACTCGGGATCCTGCAGACAGAAAAAAGTCAGCGACTGCGTTGTCAACATATCCAGCTGCCCAACCCCCGATTTTCCGAAGCAAGCGACATTGTTGTCTCGTGGGAAGGTTATGCTCAAAGACCTCTCGTAGTACCAACGCAGAACTTTGGACCATGAGAGATGACATCGAGTCATGCTCGTCGCATGTCGACTCTCGAGTCTGTTACGCTAGGACGAAGACGAAATCCATCGCAGCAAGGCTGGAGAAGATGGTGAGCCAACAGAGCAGCCAGGTACCACGTATCCCGTCCTACGAAGCGCCGTAGCCTCATTTGGATGAAAAATCGGACGTGACAAGAAGGAAATTCACCATGATCGGCACCGGTTGGCTTGCATGGTCGCGTTGGTGATTTTTGCGCATCATATCAGTCAGACAATGCGAGAGTGTCCACGACCAACAATAGGTCCGCCCAAGTTGAGCTGCGGAAGGGTGGAGCAGCTTAGCGTGTGCGTGCCAGCAAGCGTGATCCCTGCCCATCAAAAGCGGGCAGACAGACGTAGCGGGCAGCGGGGTTGGCCGAGGTCTGATGGGTCGAGGCGGGCTACGGTGGGGGGGGGGGGGGGGGGGCAGGCACGTTGGCCCAGTCCTGCCTCGCTGCCTCGACTACGGTGGCGGGGCAGGCACGTTGGCCCAGTCCTGCCTCGCTGCCTCGACTGGAGGCCCTCATCACACCCACTTGTTTCTGCATGTAACTGCCTCTCTCCGCTCTCCGCTCTTTCCTCTCCTCTGCTCTCTGCCTCCCCGCTCCCCGCTCCCCGCTCTCCCCTGTCCATAACATGACAATCATCTCCTTCATCATGTTGCTCTGGTGAGATATCTGCAAACTGCTTTCCCCCTCCCACTCCCACTCTGGCGACACAAAAAGACTTGCGCCGTGAAGGCCTATCGGTCCCCTTCAGCCATCCTTGACCCTCATAGCCTTGTTCTGCGATGGCGTCCAATGATGGCCCTCTTGGTGTGGCACAAGTACAGCTGCCATCAACGACATTGAGCCTTGATCTTGCTTCACCTTTGGACTAATCCATGCGCGGTTGGGCCACCTGTTGGTCTCCATCACTCTCTATCGTGGCCTCGGTCAAGCAGCCAAGCAGCCAAGATGCACAGTTGCAGAGAAGGAGATCAGCCTATTCATGACATGTTATTGTCCCTCTACACCCCGCTTGCTCCACAATCGAGCATACGATTTGCAACGAGTCCAATCCAAATGTTCCAGATGTTGGGAACGTGCCAGCCGTCAAAGGACAAAGGAGAATGTCTGGTGTGAGCATACAACATCTATCTTCAACCCCACTCACTGCCCTGTGCGTGAGCCCATCTACCAATGATGCCACTGTCCGTCCGTCCTGCGTCCTGACTTCCACCATGCGGGAGAAATGAAACCATCGGTTTGATGTCCGGATTCATCAGGCAGCCACCAATTCTCGAGCTTGAGATATTACATCGAGTGCGTATAGTCAAGACAAGCCAAGAGTGTGATAGACAGTGCGTAATATCTGAGCCGACCATTGGTGTTCCTTCCAGTAGCCATGTGTCTAAACTGGCACAGTTGATGCGCAGAATAATAAGTGCTGTGGGAGGCTGGGGTCGGAAAAAGGAACCATGCGATTGCCATGTGGAGGTGAAATCAGAGGGGAGAAGCTTGGTGTATCGCACTTCTTGCACCCAGAAAGAATCTCTTGCTGATTTCGAGGCAACATTGCCGTTGTGTTGTGGAGTCGTGGTATCCTCCTCGCGAAGTCAGTTCGCCTTCTCCAGAGACCTCTTTGTTTTTCTATAGTTTACTCGCCACTGCAGTCAGGAGCCTTTCCGTAAAAGAGTATAATCTTGGGTGATTTACAGCTCTCAGACTCATAGCTACAATTGCGGCCCGTCCTTGGCGCGAATCTTTAAGCATTTCGATACAGCACATTATTGGCACCGGGACACGTTTATATCGGCATGTCTGAAGGTGGCTTCGTACCACCAATATCAATGATCAAACGAGCTTGAGACTTTTTTTGTTTTGTTCCTTTCCCCAATTAAGAAAACGGGGCCGCTTCTGCTTCAATACGGACAAGGTCGCCGCGTGGTCTCTGTGGATATTCGGTCTCTTCCAAGGCGCCGAGCCACTTTTCGAACGGTTTCGATTCCGATCCAGAGGTGATTGGGTTCATAAATATCATGAGGCCCCGCGGGCAACTGATACTGGCTACCTGGTTATGTACGCTTTCGAGAATTCAATGTCAATTTAACAACTGGCAGGATTTACAAGTCAACACCAGCATATGCTCTTGGATTCAGCCCAGAGGTACGTAACTGTAGGGACATGAACGTTCCATCTCGGCCTGTTTATTGACTCTGCTCAAGCCGCGTTAGTGCGCGACACTGTATATATCGATGGAGGAAGTATATGGTGGTCTCCTGGCTTCGCCGGCGGGAATATTGGAGAGCCTGTGAATAATGGTGAGCTCCTATCTTCAAAGAATGGCATACATCAGACAGAAGCCCTGAATATTGACTCTTGCCGGCAGGAAATCTCCAAGGCTATATATTGAGTTTTAATCTTTCCGAATCGTTTTCAAGAGATACAAACGTTACTGGCATTCTGGTAAAAGATTTAATGACCAAGGCAAGGGGAGGATTCGCTAGCGGCATCAGCACGGAGCCTACCTACTATGACGGGGGCATGCTGGCAAACAATGCCGAGTTCTTTCTTTACGGCGGTACTCTCTTCCAACTAGATGAACTATACGATCCGCCAAACAGTGACGCAGTACTTGGGTATCGGCGTTATGCGTACGGGCCGGAGAAGCCGCTTTGGCAAAAAGGCTTCACTGGTGGTCATCTTGATAACGGCGTGACTCGATATGTCGCTTATGGTGCTGCAGTCAATGCGCCCTCAGAAAATAAAGCCTGGTACTTTTCAGGCTTGACGTCTCCGACACGAGGACCTATCGTACAAAACAACGGCGATGCAGCAGTGAAGGCAGCAACTATATCCGATACACTCATCGGCTTGGATATGTCGATACAGCTTGATGAGAAATGGTCCAACACGACATTGCCTGAGAAGATAAGGGGCAGATCCAATGCAGAAGTTGTCTGGGTACCGGTTGGTAAGCATGGCATTCTCGTGGTTCTTGGTGGAGTGGTGTATCCCGAATGGGCAACGAATGGTCACCGGTCGGTAAACGAGACTGCCAGCGTAGGTTCAATGGTGTAAGTCCTCTGCCTCCGTAGCGCACATACTAACTCAAAAACAGCAACTTGAAAGTCCGGAATTCACGCGTGTCATAGATATTTATGATGTGGCTAGCAAGGAGTGGTACCAACAGCCAACGCAAGGAGGTCCTGGAGCAAGGACAAGGGGTTGTGCTGTTGTTGCCCCAGCATCTGATTTTTCAAGCTTCAATATATATTACTATGGTGGGTTTGATGGAATTCATCCGAACAAGGACTTTTACGATCAAGTTTGGGTTCTCTCTCTGCCTTCATTCACATGGACTCTGATCAACGAAGGAAGGCCGAGACACGCGCGTTCGGGCCACAAATGTTTCATGCCGTATCCTGACCAGATGATGGTATTTGGCGGCTATACGTCTAACCATCTCAACTGCCTCGATCAAGGGCCTGTGGTCATCTTCAATCTAACCAGCGGCCAGTGGATGGACACTTATTCACCATCTCGGTATGCCGATTACGGTGTTCATAGTTCTGTTGTCAAAGTAGTAGGAGGCGATGCTTCGGGGGGCGCAAAAGTCATCAGCCCTGTGGTATCAGGATGGTCTTCGAAAGCCCTCGGAGATATCTTCGACACTCCCTACGATAAAAGTAAACTCACGCACTATTGGCCGTATACCTACCCTCCTCCATCCTCATCTTCGCCCATGCCAACGTCAACGTCAACGTCAACGCCAATACCAACACCAACTGCCATCACTTTACAAACCAGCACCTCACCCTCGTTACACACTTTGCTTCCAGCTATAATTGTACCACTGGTATTTGCGACTGGCCTTGCAGTTGCCCTCTGGTACCTTTGTGTCAGAAGAGATACACGCGCACCGGATTCGACGTCTGGTTCCACGGCGGTGGACAGCAGCAGAAATGTAATTATGTGGCTCAGAGGACACAGAGGATCTAAACAGCTCACTCTGACGGAATCCCGCGCAAATGCTAGTCGATTGGAGTCGACGGAGTCGACTGATGGAGGCCCGGAAGTGCGATATGAGATGCCAGATACTCAGCTGTCCGAACTCTGTGGTATGATTATGTCCCTCTTCCTCCCAATATTATGCTTCCAATGTTTGCGATGCGAACTTTGTCAGCCATTACTTACTCTCCTCTTCTTATTTTCCTCCGCGCGCAGGTGCCTCAACTCTAGCAGAGCTACAAGACACAGGATTTGTACCAATCTACCCAGCAAACCGGCAACGCGATTATCTCGGATCCGACGTCTCGCATCTGTCCGAAAAATTGCAGCAGGGAGTCTGGGCCACAGACAGTACCAGTCTGGTGTCACATCAGACTTATAGCTCTCTACCCCCCCACGAGCGGCACTGGGCAGGGTCGCCTCCGACAGAACCGCTGGGCAACTTATTCACTCCCGTGCAGAAGAAAAGCACGGGAAGCAAGGGCAATATACGTGATTTGGAGCAAGCGGCACCCGAGGAGACGAATATGGATACGCCCGTGTCACCTTCAATAGCTAGTGACAGGTTCTACAGTGACATCATATATACGAGCAGTATGGTGAGTCCGCTGCAGGGAACAATCTCAGAAGAAACAGAGGATTTAGCAGAGGACAAAGGAGGTGATGGGGCGGCCAATAAAACAGAGGGCAGAGGAGAGGAGAAACGTGAGGACATCCTCCTTTAGCCAGACCCATGGTGTAGTCTAGAAGCCAGAAATTGGATGAATGGGACGAAATGAAATTTTAAATCTTTCAGTTGTTCGTGTAACCATACACGATATACGACCTCTAATAATAATAAAAGAACATTTCGCATACCAAGACTTGTTAAAAAATTGAACTGCGCCACAGATGCCCTACTTCCAATGTATGTAGTTCCAAAGTCCAAAAGGCGATTGCATCCTACAAAGTCGCGTCGTCATTGCACATCTCCAGACGATTGTAGATTATACCTCAACAATATCATCATCCTCATCAATCTCCTGGACTCTACCATGTATTCGTCCATCATTATCCTTATCCTTATCCTCCCCGTCCTCTTCTTCATCCGCCATCAACACCTGCACTAGCCGATCACATGCTTCCCTCACCCCTTCATCGTCTACGCGCAAATGCGTTTCTCGAATAATAGGATACACCCTGACTCTGCGCATCAGATCCCTCCCCTCTCTCGTGGTCGTCAACAAGGTCAACGTCTCGATGTGCGTCTGCACATTGCTGCTATCCGAATCGCGCTGCTTATCAGGCGACAGGAGCTGCAGGTCCGGCAGCATCTCCATGGTTTCCTCCACGTCGTATTCCTCGTTCCCGGTGATGGGGAGCAGTACGTACGGCAGGATATTGATGCCCTCCTCCGACAAGAGCTCCGGGTGGGCGCCAATGTCAAAGGCCACGTTCTTGATGGTGCTCGCGACGCCTTTCCGTCGCACGTCGGATTTGTGCTCGGTGAAGACGCGGATCTTGCTCAGGGGGATGACGCCGTCGTATTTTTGCTCGGTGAGAAAGTATTTTCTGATTTCGGCATGTTTGGATAGATCGGCGAACACGTAGGCGAGGTAGTCATAGTCGGCGTCCTTGTTGTATGTGCCGTCTTGGCCCCTGACAAAGAGATCCATCAGTTGATTGAGAACGGAGTCGTCGGATCCGAGGGCATCGGGTGCTGTTTGCGTTCGTTGTAAAATCGCCTTGAAGCTGTCGTCCTTTGAAAGGTTGGCAGTGAGCATAGCCAAGAGGTTGGCGTTGGGTTCTTTTTGGCCCTAGGGAAAAAAAAAGGACGGGACACAATGGTTGAATTAGCCGTTGCCAGACAGTAAGACGTACAAATTTGGTCGGGCAAGGGGAGAGAAGGAGAAACAACTTCATACTCACCACGATGTGGTCTAGAATCAAACCGATGAATGCGTCATCGCTTGCCAAGTCCTTCAAAACACCAGGGTCGCCAGACAAATTTATAAGTATCGTCAAGACATGTTCCGCGATTTTCTGACCATCCTGTCAGTCTCATCGATTTTTTTTTGTTTCCTTGATTTTGTTGTTTGTTTTCCGTGGACGAGGGGGGCGCTCCAGTCGTGTCAAAGCTTCGTCTGGTGCACTCTCTTCAGCGACTTACAGGATGGTCGCGAACCAAGAGTTTCAAGTGTTTGATAGGCTTCAGGTTATCCGATTTGAAGATCGCTGGCTCAGCGGTTGAGTATGGGACCAAGTTCTCGGTGGCCGCCAGCCGAACTTGGGGATTGGCGTGGGCAATGAAGCCGACGAGCTGTTGGATCACGTCAGAACAAAAGTCGCATTATTGTCGAGGTATCCATGTGGATTTTTTTCTTTTTCTTTTTTTTTCTTTTCCCCCCTCACCTCTTCTAGTTCCTTTGTCATATTGGTTTCTCGTCACGCGATGCTCGTAAAGCAAAAGATAACTGGCCGAAGGCGCATTCTCCGATGGTGGGGGTTTTTCAAAGCCTCTCAAAATATTTCTGCCACGAGCGTCATCGCCAGGGGTTGCGACCCACTGGAGCCATTAAGAAATATTCGCCTGTTGAGGTGGAAGTGGATACTTGGACGCATAGAACATGCTTGGTTCTTCTCACACTCCTTAGAAAAAGGATTGAAGAAGCCATTCGGGTATAACGCAGGCTGTTTTAGTCCGCAAAATATACGCCGTGAGCTGATGCGTGGTTGAGATCGAGAGAAACAACGGAAACCTTGATGTTGCTCTTGTCTCTGTTGAGATAATCACGATAGCTTGGTCTTTGTCCCGCTAGCTAGTCAAGTATTGAAGCATTGAAGTCTCTTTTTTTTTTCATACTTTCCAATTTGCTAGCAATTGTGCCGTTCTTTGTCTTCCTGGAGATAAGAGAGGCAATAAAATATTGTATGTACTATGTACTTCCACCATCCCATCCACCCAGGACCTAGAGAGGCTGGCGATCATTCTGGGAAGGCGGTAAGCGATGTGGTGGGGAGCGAGGTGATATAATCACAGCGCTAATCCCAATCGATACCGAGGGGCGGCAGATCGATAAGACACAAGATTGAGAAATTTTTGGAATTTTTCATCCCACCGCCCGCCGCCTGCCAGCGACACCACCCTACCGTATTTCAAGCCTGCCTTCCACAGTTTAATGTTGCCGCCATTATAACAGCCAAAGGCAAAAAAAAAGAAAAAAAAAAATCCCAATATGCCGAAAGCCACCATCTCCAAGGCCGAACGGCCTGCTAGACGACATAATCCCCTCGAAAACGACATTCTCGCAACAGGTCTATTGCGCAACAAGCCCAGTAAAAGCAGGCCCAAGGGCTCCGGAGAGACCGATGAAAGCTTCGTAGATTCCAAGGCGTCCAAGAATATTCTGCGCATCGGTCGCGAGCTTGCAGAAGAAGAAAGTGCAGAGAGATCCGCTTTGGTACCGCAATCCACCGTCGATTCTTTTGGTTACGATGTTCGATTCGACGACGAAGGAGCTGAGGATGGCAACGCGCGGGAGGACGACGAGGCTTGGGACGATGATGACGAGGTCGTGGAGGAAATCGAAGTGGATCCCCAGGATCTCGAAATGTACAAGAAATTCATGCCTGATGAGGAAGATGACCTGTTGAAGCATGGTTGGGATCTCAAGCCTTCTGGTGACGCCCAGGGCGACAATGAGAGCCGCAACCTGGCAGATATCATTATGCAGAAAATTGCTGCACATGAAGCCACTGAAGCACGAAAAGGTGCTGGTCTTCCAGAGGATGATTACGAATTGCCTCCCAAGGTTGTTGACGTGTATACCAAGTACGTTCCCCTGCCGGCTCGCAGAACTCCAATGCGACTTACTAACATGTCCCTAGAGTCGGACAAATTCTGTCGCGTTACAAGTCAGGTCCGTTACCCAAACCGTTCAAAATTCTTCCGACCATTCCCCGCTGGGAGGACATTCTCGATATCACCAGACCAGAAAAATGGACACCAAATGCCGTCTTTCAGGCCACTCGAATTTTTGTTTCCCACAAGCCAATCATTGTGCAAAGATTTTTGGAAATAGTTGTTCTGGAGAAGGTTCGCGAGGATATCTACGAGAACAAAAAGCTCAACGTCCACCTTTTCAATTGTCTCAAGAAAGCTCTCTACAAACCTGCTGCCTTCTTCAAGGGGTTTCTCTTTCCACTTATCGGCAGTGGCACTTGCACTCTTAGAGAAGCGCATATTATTTCCGCAGTTCTGGCTCGCATATCTATTCCAGTTCTGCACTCTGCCGCAGCTCTCAAGGGTCTTTGTGATATCGCTGCCCAAGAGGCGTCTCAAGGTAGTGAAGGCGGGGGCGCTACCAATATCTTCATCAAAACCTTGCTAGAAAAGAAGTATGCGCTCCCATATCAAGTCATCGATGCTCTCGTATTCCACTTTCTTCGTTTCCGCAACGAAGATCCCGCCAGCGTTCAAATGGGCGATGTCATGGTCGGCGTCTCTGGCGAAGGAGATGTCAGGACCAAATTGCCCGTCATCTGGCACCAAAGTCTACTAGCATTCGCCCAAAGATACAAGGGCGATATTACCGAAGATCAGCGAGAAGCTTTGCTCGATCTGCTACTCAGCCACGGTCATTCGGCTATTGGCCCTGAAGTTCGAAGAGAATTGTTGGCTGGGAGAGGACGCGGAGTACCACTGGAACCTCAAGAAGCCGCGCTTGATGGTGACGATACAATGTTGATTGATTAAACGAAGAATGGGGGGTAAAGCAAGCGAGAAAAGCGGGAGGAGCGGCATGCGGCGGACATGGTATCAAGGGACTCTTGCATGGCGTTTGGAGTATTTGATGAGCAGATCTATTCCTATAAGAACATAAATGACAAAGATGAAGAAACTTCTTCTTCAAAAGCAATGGTCGACCAGCGGCTTGTGTATCATTCGGACTGGCGCACACGGCAAATGATGCACCGCAAATGGCACCCTACACATTGCAAGTTATACCTGCCTCCCATCGACTCGAGATTCGCGCCTTCCCAGAACGGCTGAGCACATCAAGCTGCTCGCGCGTAGTCAGAGCTCGCAGACGACAGAACTATCTCGACATGTCACGATCCTCTCTTCCGACCTAGAGTCATTCTTAGCCCTTTTTCAAATTATTAATAAATCTCGCAAATCACCGGGCAAGTTGCAATAGAATATAAGCTCGTCATTCCTTGTCAAACTTACATCCCGTCCCCGTCAATTCCGTCGCCTCATGCAAATTTCCGACGCGTTTGACAAATCCAACCCCAGATACCTACTGATTTCTATCTGAAGCACTGCGCTATCGATACAAATGCGTCCTTCTTTCAAAAAGGCTTCATGTCGGTCTCCCTAGTTGACCAAAAAAATATGCTACCCAGTCCGTTCGCGCCATCACAGAAAGAGATAACGTACGTCACCAAGTATGATAACCAAGTTTTTTTTTTGGAAAAAAAAAAAAAAGTTAAAGCATTTTATTTTTATTTTACTTTGTGAAACTTACTCAATACAACTGTAGCTATTTCAGTTCGCCGTCTTCTGCCTTTGCAACGCCTCCATTCTTTCTTCTCAACTTTGCAACTCCCTCTTCTCGCGAGACTGGTGATTCCGGAGTGTTAGGATGGCTCAAGGATATGCCACACGATAAGCCAGCAACAGAATCATCAGCTTCTACTTCCTTCTTCACACCGCGCCAAACCTACAGAAGGGATAAGTTTTCCTCACGTCCGCCTGCTCCTGTATTTGGTGTAGACCCTCCACGCCCACCTCGCGAGGGATACGAATAGGTCTGGTTCCCAGAAGGTTACTGGGCAGAGAGACGGCCGATATCTGTACCAAGGACAAAGAGCAGCGCTAGCTCGCGATTCTGGAAATGGAAAACGCGTTCCTCTCGGAAGACAGCAAGCGAAGTAGAAGGGCGAGACCCCGACCACATATCGCCATCGTTGTCAATACCATCACCGCTTTCCAACTTCGCTGACCGCAATACTCCTCAAGTCGCAAGCCCTTATCTCTCAGAGTCCGCTCATGTGTTGTCACTACAGCATCCAGCGGAAGAAATCGAGCCGCTCGATTCAGACAAAACCGGCGCGGTAACGCCAAAATCCAAGGACGCTACGGTCAAGACAGGCAAGGATCCAACTTCGATGGTGACGAAACTTGATTCTCAACAATCAATCTCGCAACCGAATGCACATTCTATTAACCCCAAAGTTATCGAGTCACAAGAATCCAATTTGTCTAAAGTAGGGGATTACTTTCTCATTCCACCTGGCATCAATTCCCGACCGCTCCTCGGGCATGACAAGGTAATAGAATCTGACACAAGTCTTCGTAAAGAGATGATAACAAATTGACAAATGCACAGGGCCGTATGGAAAAGAAAGATGGCGTGCTTGAGAATTTAGATGAGGCCAAGGTCGGCCGTGGTCCCGCCAAGACCATTCCATGGGGCTCATTTTGGTTAGATGGGTCTCGGAGAAGAGAATCACGATTGAAACTTCAGATTCAATTGTCGAAATACACCCGCAAATACCTCAAGAGGCCTCGTTTCCAATCCAGGTCTCGATGCAGATCTCTATGTTCTATGACAAAGTCCAGACGTAGCTCAGGCAGATCTCTTTGTTCTATGACAAAGTCCAGACGTAGCTCAGATGTCACCAACAAAGTGTCTCTGTTAAACACACCTCCTAGCGCAAACAGTGAGTCGCTTTGCTTCAATTATTCAATAAACAGCTGTCCAGGTAAAAGCTCATCGGATCTAATTTTAATGGTTCCATTTCAAGCCAGTTTCAGAACTGCCATCAGTCAGTTTCCAGGCAATGTAAGTACAGATCTTACTCTCGACACTCAATCCAGACCTGTCGATCATTAACCAGAACCAGGAGGCGGTGCGAGTCAGTACGCCTCCGATAGACGAGGACACAGCCGATGGCAAGCCAAGGAGCTTCTTCAGTTCATTGACGCCTCCTGCAAGCAAGCTGGACAGTCCTTCCTCAACTACGCCATCTTCACCCCGTGCGCGTCCGAAACCAACCCGTCAAGGATACCAGCGGAGCAGTATTTCTTCCCAGCCGCGTGAATGGTGGGATCCGATGCCAGCACCACGGATTCGACGACAGCAGCGGCCAGCGCTACAGAATTTCGAGTTTAATGTGCCTGAGCATCTGCTAAGTAGTCCTCTGTGCCCAGCCAACAGTCGTCATAAGAGTGGTGGGACAGGGCTATGTGTTTATCATGGAAGAAGAAGAATTCAGTCTACACTGAGAGATTCGAGAACGCACGATGCCGGCCCACAGCTGACTGGGGGGTCATATCAATACGCTTAATTTGTAGATTCTATGAAAGACGTTTTCCTGCGTTATTCTAGTGTTTTATCGTTCCTAACCTCTACTGTCACTTTTGAATACTTATGCAATGTTTCCAAAACAAATAATGAATATTTCTCGAAGTGTGACCCGGGGTTTTTGTTTTTCAAGCAGGATAAGACGCAGAGCCGCATATGCACATGGTGTATCGTATGCTCAAATGCGGATAGCAAACTTAAGTTTCGGTCATGACCTGCATGTGACCAATTGAGTTGACACTCATGGCCGTTTTTCTGTCACAAGAAAAAAAAAGTATTTGGACCAAAACCCATAACGCCACTGGATATTCCGTGGGTTTGTTGCCTCAGAGGGTCGGGGGGTTATAGCATGGCATAATTCCCGAGAGTAGTCGTTTTTTCCTCCCAATTTGACAAATCTTTATGCGCCGCATTATATAGAAAAGGCAACGGAACGGTTCTGTATTCTGCGCATGTGGTTCGTTACTCATGACCATTGACAGAGCTCTCGTGACTCTCGGTATGTTGCTGTTTTCTCCAGTCAATAGTGCTCGAGGTCAAGGGCACAGATGCAGGGACTGGAGAAGGCTTCTCGGGTGGAGAGACGGGTACTTTCGCGGATGTCTTGGTTGGGTCTTTGGCGATGACGTCTCCAATGTGGGTCAGGATGAGCACAATTGTGTAGACAATGGCTATGGTGATGAGAACCCATGGTGTTGCGAGGTACTGTAGGCATCTATCCATCGCATGGTCGTTGTTCTCTTCTTCTTGTGGAGTCGGTTTATCGTACCAGAGTATGGAGACGAGGCCGGTGCCGAGGGCTAAGAGAACAAGGATGACGAGACGGATGATAGGCCATGGCTTCCATGGTGTCATGCGAGCGACTATGGAGAGGGCGGCCATGAAGAGGAGGCAACATCCGGCGGAGATGTAGCCATACGCAAACTGATCCGAAAGGAAAGTGTTGGTTGTCAGTGGTGGCCCTGTGACCTCTAAAAATGAACATAACAAAAAAGAAAGAAAAAGAAAAAGAAAAAAAAAAAAAAGGGGGGGGGGAGGGGGGGGGGTTTAAGGGCGCTGAGAAAAGACGTGTCAATATATTTTGAGAAAAGAGCTTACTACTAGACGATATCGTCGCCAAGTTTTATTATCCATGGCGCTCTGAAACATTCCACTGTTAATGTCTCCCTGATTCGGCAGCTTGCCAGTACCAATGACATCCTTTGCGAGGTCGATGCCAAACACTTGAAACAAATTGTTTGTCAACGAGGTGACAATGTTTTGCAAAGAGTAGAGGACGGTATCAACCCCGTCAAGATTATCGCTTGAGATGACAGAGGCGTTCCCCGTCTTGTCCCAGGCTCTAAGTTGCGGCCAGAGGCTGTCGTGCACAAGTGATATATTCCTAATTGCATAGTTGACTGTGCTCGTTATTTCAGGCAATTTGGCGGGGTAAAGTGCATAATACTGGTCCACCAGCTGTTGGATGTACTTGGCCATGTCGGCAGACGTTGTGTTTGTCGCAGGGGAATCGTCATCGAATGAGAATAAGTCGACATTCATGCGGTTGAGGACGCCCATTACCTTGCCCCACATGATAAATTGTGTGAAAGCCTGCAAGAACAATACCAAAGAGAGATGGAAAGGAAGGTGAACCGTGGTCCAGATAATTTGTCTCACAGCTGGGAGGTAGAAGGAGGAGCGAAGCCAGTCAAAATATATCAAGAAGACAAAATAGATGGTCGCAACTCCTGCAGTAATCAGCCCAATAGTGCGCGAGTCTACACATCTCATTAGCTCAGCTCTTCTTCTGTTTGTCTTTTTTTTTTTTTCAAGGCCCTCGGTGGAAGAGTTTTGTTTTCACGAAACCGCATTTGTTCTGTAGACGGCCTGTAGACTTACCCCATGCATCAGCCGTCTGTACAATGGTCACTACATCTTTGGCAATGTTGACAAGGCCGTCTCCAAGCATCATGACTGTCAATAAGCTCAATCGCTTGATGAGGTGGGTTCTTGACAAATCCATCACCGGCCACACGTAAGCAATGATGAGAGTGGCGATGCACTCGGCGCCACTGATAAAGTACCAAGTCATGTATACACGGCTATTCTTATCTTCTTGAAAGCGGAACGTGATTCCCAAATATATGAGCATAGCAATTGTGTTGATGGTGATGCTTACATAAAGCGGCATTCGAGCTTTTTTGTACCGCCTCACATGCCATAAGGCGGTCGCGTATTCTATCACCAGGATGGCTCGAGAGAACATGAGGATAAGGGCTGTGCTGAGTTAGGTCTGGCGAATGATGATTTACGCCAGATGAACGACTTTTCGTTTCCTAAAGCGTGAAAGTGGGATGAAAACATACACATTGTTCGCATCACCTGGGCTTTCTGTTCACCAGGGTCAAAATTCGGGGCGACGATGGCGAAGCCGACCAACACGCCGAGCGAGACGGCTCTCGCGGTTCGTTCTAGAAAGGCTGTATGAGCAGAAAATTTGAAGAACAGGAATACGGAGAGAGAGAGACAGAGAAAGCCATGTTGTCGTTTCCGACATGCGCATGTTCGCCTCACTCACCAAAAATGCTATCAGTCACAAAACGAACATCATAGGATGCCGTCAGAAACCACGATATCCAGAGAAGACTACCATGTGGTGGTCAAGTTTAGCCAATTATTTGAAGCACGCATGAGGATAGTTTGAGTTCCTCTCACCAGAAGTAGCCAACATAGGCCTTGAAGTTATTATGGTCGGTAACTTGTCTATTCTCAGAAAAGACGGAGTAGTTTGCTGCAAAGAACAAATCATAGAAGATCTCCAGCAGTGTCGGTTCTTCGTACTGTTTGGCAGTCCATGTTAGACGATAAGACTCTAGACTGTATTGCTGTATGTGTACCATGAAGGACGTTTTACGACCCGCTGAATAAGAAATACAAGACAGACTCGAATGAATTGGCATTTCAAGGCAGAGGCTTACCCGCTTCAGCATGGGGATATTTTGATCATCCTGCCCTGGGGGGATAGTGGAGAGGTCTCCATTGTGAGTGCCACTATGGAGGTCGTTTGGATGGCGAGCAATAGGACTCTTGAAGAGGTTGAGTCTGTCGCGAGCGCCGTGATGGCGGTGGAAGAGGTGGTGGTTGAGGTGGTGGTGAATGTGATGCTCGTGATTCTGATCGTGATCGTGATCGTGAGGCGGCATTGCGTCAATCAGCTGGCCAGACTCGCAGCAGCACGGCGCACTGGAGGTTGAGTTTGAGGGAGAATCTCAAGACAGAGTATGACTTTGACGGGCCCGGCCCCCGTTGAATGTAGATGCATGTGTTGTATGTATGTATATATGTCTGTACCGTCGCAGTCGGCAGCGGCCTAAGCCAGAAGACGGCGTCTCGTCCAAGTCTCACATCATCAGCTACTGCCACAACCAAGCCGGAAACGTCCGTCGTCATTTGTTGGCCGTCCTTAGCATCATCTCACACCCACCACCACCCACCCACTCCAATCGCCGGCCTCCTGAATCATTGCTTTGCATATTATTTGCCTTGGTTCTTCCTTTTGGAGGGAGGGGCCGGGGCGTGGCGTGGCGTCTCGCTTTGTTGCCGGTTCTCATTGCTGCAGGCCACAGACTGTACTTTGTCTGTATGTGCATGTGTTCTTTCGGCCGGGATGAGGTGTCAAGACCCAAGACGGCCCCCTCTTGTTCATCTTCAAGCACATTCCCCGACGGAGCTGGCCTCACGTGGTTGTATGTATGTACATGCATACAATGTATATTATATACCTATAGGTAGTACCTATGTGACTTGCTTGTGGGCGGTGGTCTCCGAGCCTGGTAGAGCGCCTTCGGACACACAGGGAAGGAACGAGGCAGGTAATTAAGCACGGCCGATTCATGCGGAAGGAGAAGATGCATTCCAGCCAGGGTTACGCTGCAGCATCAGCAGGCAGCAGCAAAGCTGAATGGGCGGGCGGATGCTTGCCAATCCAGTTTGGGCCGGCACACGCAACGAACACGATGGACATGCGATGGACATGCACACGCGAGAGGATGGGCATCATAGTCTCGGCCCACCAGCATCGCATCATCTCAGCATTCAGAAACCAGTCTGGGCTGGTTACGATACAGTTTAGCGCGAGACTCTAAAAGAGCGGGGAGAAGGAAATAATCGAGCAACGTAAGGAGAGAGATCGGGGCCGTCCGTCGTTGGCCAACGGCGCTGCAAGGCAAGGAAGGCAAGGCTCAGGAGAAACCGGCTGACCACGCGCGTGCAACGCGTGCCGCACTCCACTCCAAATCGTCATTTCCTCCACCCAGCCAATTTGACGTCGAGTCTGACGCGCCCACTCACTCCTTCGATGACCACATCCCACATACCACATACCAATGCCACTCGCCGCGCCAGAACAAGTTCATCAAACCCACATTCGACTCCTTCGCCCGTGAGCCTCACCTTGGACTGCAGGACGGACTGGCTGGCAATGGACCAGGATACGACACCGACGAGGCGGAAGCGATCGCTAGACAACATAGAAAACGACATCGGTCAGGCACAGACGCCATCGTCGACCAAGCGCCAGAGGTTGGCCGACACGGCGAACGCATCCTCCCCTTCAGCACCCACCGCTCTCGGAGCCATTGCTTCTGCCATCTCTGGAATCTTTGGCCATGGTCGTCAGTCGCATCCACCGCTCAAAGGAGCAACGGTTCCCGACCCTGCCCCTGACTCTGCCGTCTCTGCGCCCAGCGCTGCCACAAAGGATCCCATCAGCGCCAACACGAACGGATTCCTGAACAGACCCGTCGGCAATGGCGTGTCACCCTCGAAGCCTCGGCCGGCCATCAAGTTGGCAGCACTAAAGGGCACAATATGGGACAATGGTGACCTCCCATTCACAAAGAAGAGCACCGTGCCCAAAAGTCGACCAGGGCGACCGCCAGCCAAGCCAGCCAAGCCAACCAAGGCCGCGGTAAAGACCAAGGCACCGATTGTCAAACAGTCCAGCAATAATGAAGCCGAAGCATCGCCTTCAAAGGTTGATCTGGCCTTGCCGGCATCGGCTCCAGCTCCAGCTCCGGCTCCAGCTCCGGCTCCAGCTCCAAAGGGAATCCTCACACCGACCAAAAAAAAAAGAGGCCGGCCGCGAAAAAATGTCACCTTTAATCGAAGCTTTGACGGCGAAGTATTCTTCGAAGACTTGCCAAAGACACCGAGCGTGAAGAAGCCACGATTGACAAAGGCGCAAAAAGAGCAGGAGCAGTATGATGGAATCGTATGCGAGATGTGTTCCAAGCCCGACTCTGAGGTGCCCAACGAGATCATTCTATGTGATAATTGCGATTTCGCTGTTCACCAAAAGTGCTACGACATTGCCGAAATCCCTGAAGGCGACTGGCTGTGCAAATCCTGTTCACAGGAAGATGTGCTTAAAACCCCAAGCAAGCCGCTACCATCAGGAACCAAGACGTCTGACGAGCCTGCGCGGATCATGGAAACGATACCAGATATACCAAACCTGGAGCAGCATCTGCGGGCCTTTCAGCGTGTTCTCCTGGATCGATGTACGGGCCGGCGAAGGATACGGATATTCGGACAGGATGAGCCATATGAGAAGGCTAGACAATTAGTGGAGCAGACAGTTCTTGCAGGCGAGGGCAATTCCATGCTGATTATTGGCCCGAGAGGCTGCGGCAAAACGACTGTAGGTTCCTCCAGAGGTCGATGGCAAATTTCCCTCCTTCTCTCATCATCCTTATCATTTGCGTATGGAACTTTCTCTTGCTGACGAAGCCAATTCGACATGCGCAGCTGGTCGAGAAAATCATCTTAGATCTTTCAAAAGAGCACCGGCATGAGTTTCACGTGGTTCGACTGAATGGCTTCATTCACACTGACGATAAGCTCGCGCTTAAGGAGATTTGGCGTCAACTAGGCAAAGAAATGGAGGTTGAGGACGATCTGCTGCATCGGGTGCGTGCCAAAAGCTGCGTGGGCATTTCCAGGCCATGAGCCATAACCACAAAAACTTTGAGCAAAAACCTCGATCTAATCATACTGACCTGGGGAGTCACCAGACCAACTACGCGGACACGATGGCGTCACTGTTGGCACTACTATCGCACCCATCAGAAATCATGGGCACAGACGAGGGAATCACGTCGCAGTCGGTTGTGTTCATTATTGACGAGTTTGACATGTTTGCCGCGCACCCTCGACAAACGCTTCTGTACAATCTGTTCGACATTGCTCAGTCACGCAAAGCTCCCATTGCGATCCTTGGCTGCACCACCCGGCTTGACGTAGTGGAGATGCTGGAGAAGAGAGTCAAGAGCCGGTTCAGCCACAGATATGTCTATCTTGCGCCACCAAGATCGTTGCCTGCTTATTGGCAAATCTGCCGACAAGGCCTGATGATTGATCAGTCAGATGCGGCGGCGGAAGGCATTGACATTACTTTGGAGGGCTATCTCGAGTTTCAGAAATACTGGACGCACAAGATTGAGGAGCTCTACAAGCAACGACCATTCCAACACCTGCTCCAGTATCATTATTTCACGACCAAATCGGCGGCCGCGTTCTTCACAGAGTGGATCCTTCCTTTGTCGTCGCTATCTGCCGAGAACATGACACTGGCATGTCCAACAGCCATTTCGGATGCGACATCACTGGCTCCGCCAGACTCGCGGCTGCAGCTTCTATCTGCGCTATCAGATCTAGACCTCGCCATGCTCATCTCCGCGGCGAGGTTAGACATTGTGGCTCACACAGATACGGTCAATTTTGCCATGGCCTACGACGAGTACAGCTCGCTCATGGCCAAGCAGCGAGTGCAGTCGTCCACGGCGGGAATGCTGGCCTTGGGGGGCCTGGCTCGAGTGTGGAGCCGTGGTGTCGCGGGTATCGCTTGGGAGCGGCTCATCTCGCTGGGACTATTGGTGCCGGCCGGTATTGGCGGCGGCAATAGGAGCACGGGGCATGGAGGTTTGGACGGCAAGATGTGGAAGGTTGACGTCGCGCTGGAAGAGGTGCCGACGGCAGTCAAGCTGAGTCCTCTTTTAGCACGGTGGTGTCGGGAAATTTAGCCGCAGGCTTGTGGTTGCATCCAGTATGTGTGGGGGGATTCTGGAGGCGTTGAAAAAAAAAATAATGAAATCTAGACTACTGTGATGAAGCAAGTATTTTGTATGTAAAGCAAGCGTAACGAACATGTATGCATCAACGAACGGTATGGAAAGGGTTTTTTTTTTTTTTTTTTTTTTTTTTTTAGAAAGAGAAAAATGTTCAGAAAGAAAAAATAAGATAAAAAGACTAAAAGAATATGGTTTGCATAATGATGTTTTTGTCTTTTTTAATCCAGTTGTATTGAAAAGGAAATGAAATATAGTTGTACATGATGGCCGGATCAATAGACTCGCCGTCGGCAAATCTGTCCCTCCATTGGAGGATCCAGTCTCATGTACCCATGTACATGGATGCGTGTATGACGTCTGTCCCCACGTACGACCTGCCTGGCTCATAAGCATGTACCATGCAGGTCCTCCGGTACTTGGCTGCATGGACGCAGGAGCGAGGGCTTGTATTCGCGCAGACTTGTACCTGGGAAGTCAGTCGTGGATTTTCTTGTCGTGATTTTCTTGTCGTGGTTTTTCTTATCGTGGGAGCGGACAGAGTCCTCGCCACCCCAGAAACCATGCCAAAACGCACCCTCTTCACATCCATCACGCCTCTCCCGCGACACCTCTCCCGCGACGCCGCCATCGCCTTCCTCCACGACCACGTCTCCATGATCGACCTCAACCCGCTCATCCAGGAACGACATCGCATCCGCCCGCCGGCGCACTCGCCCGACGACGAACGCGGCTGTGCGTGGTACTCGCTCACCGACAAGGTGCCGTACCTGCCCCGTGGATTCGGGGGGCTAGGCCGCGTCACCTACACGTGCGCCTTCCACGATCTGCCGGGCGGCCTGCAGACGCACTGCTATGCGCCGATGGGGGTGCAGACGCGCTCCAGGTGGTCCGTTGGCGGGCGCGGGCCGGGCGAGCCGCCTGAGCCGGTCGAGCTGGGTCTCAAGGCGCCGGCGGAGGGTCTGTATCTGCGCGAGGACGTCGATCTGAGGTGTCATTTCTTTGTGGCGGGTTTGGTCAAGAAGACGATTTTGAAGAGTCATGGCACGCTCGTGGAGCGCTTGGCTGAGACGACGGCAGCGACACATACCGACGGGCGGCAGGGACGAGAGCGACACGATGCAACATGACAGAACTTGCTCCGGATGACGTACGAACGTCGGCGAGGCTTCTTGGTCGGGGCGATGGCCAGCCGAGCTGAAAGAGGAAACTGTTTGTATTTTTCACAATGGTGTTTTTTTAAAGCCCTTGCGATGTCGACACCACTAGCTGCATCAGAGCGGCGATCAAATTTCGGAATATTGCGGAGAACCCTGTCCCTGTCAATGTGGGGGAGAGGAGCCCAGAATGCACGAACACGTCATGGCCAGAAACAAACGGCGTCTATCGTTTGACGGAGGAAATACGTAGAAACCAAAGCGACAAAGGACAGTGAACGATTCATTGCGACGGAGCAGGTTTTATTGATTACGCAAGTCTAAAGAAGTAACACCAAAAACGAGCTAAAGAGCAAACTATGAAGATTGAACACAACGACTTGCCATGATGAAGAGAAGCAAAAAAAGTTAAAAAGAAGAAGAAGAAGAAAAAGCAAGGTTGCGAAGTCAGATGAATACCTCTCCGTCAGAAAAAGAACAAAAAAAAGAGGACATGAATGTCAAGTGTACCCGATGAAAATACCCCGTATTCTGGCAAAGGAGGAGGAAGAAGAAGAAGAAGAAGAAAAGAAGAAGAAGAAGAAAAGAAGAAGAAGAAGAAAAGAAGAAGAAGAAGAAGAAGAAAAGAAGAAGAAAAGAAGAAGAAGAAGAAAGCAGGAGACGCAGGAAAGAAGCAGAAAATATTCTGCTCCTTGTTCCAGCGTCAGTTCATGGATGGAGTGGTGCGCAGTCTGCGTTGCGTTGCAGAGAGGCTCACTCGTTCATGTGGCTGCCTTTACAGAGCAATGGCGCCCATGAGACCTGCTGCGACCATGGCAAGGCTGTATGCGATGGAGCCACCGTTGGCGACGCCGGCGCCGGCGACGGTGGGAGAGTTGGGGTTGCTGGGGTTGCTGGGGGTGTTGGTGCCGTTGTAGGGAATGCCGTGGTCCATGTTGCTCATGACGGGGGTTTCGGGGGGGGTCATGTTGCCGGTGCCGGGAGCGGGAGGGCTCATGTTGCCGGGAGCGGGAGGGCTCATGTTACCGGGAGCGGGAGGGCTCATGTTACCGGGAGCGGGAGGGCTCATGTTGCCGGGAGCGGGAGGGCTCATGTTGCCGGGAGCGGGAGGGCTCATGTTGCCGGGAGCGGGAGGGCTCATGTTGCCGGGAGCGGGAGGTGCCATGTTTTCGGGAGCCGGAGGTGTCATGTTTTCGGGAGCTGGGGGCGCCATGTTTCCGGGAGCCGGAGGTGCCATGTTGCCAGGAGCCGGAGGTGCCATGTTGCCGGGGCCGGGCGGAGCAGGGGTGGGCATGACGGGAACAGGAGCCGGGCCGCTGTGCGTCTATAAGCCGGGTCAGTATGATAGCAATGTAATTTCTTTTAAGAGCGAGTCTCCTGCTTACCTCGACAACGGTGCAGGGACAGTCAAGAACGGTCAGAGTCGTCGGCTCCGTGACAGTATACGTCTTGTGGCCGATGGTAATGGTAGTCGCATAGGGGCAGAAGGTCGTGTAGGCCGTGACGACCTTTGTGACCAGCGTCCCGTTGACCTTGGGCGAAGGCACGACTTTCATGGTCGACATGGACGACAAGGACGTCGTCACGCGGGCCGTGGGATAGGGGTGCGCAGGACCGCCATACGGAACATGAGCGCCGGTTGGGTACGAGTTGGCGGGCCTGATGGGCTGTCCATAGCCGTATGGCTTGTTTTCCTTTGGCTCGCCGCCGAAAGGCAACTTACCAACGGGCAAGTGTTCCAGCTCGTTGTCGACGCGATCTTCCACCATATCGATGATGTCGTCAGCGAGGTGGTGCACCTGCGCAAAACCAACAGTGGCGAGGGCCGAAAGAGCGAGAAGAGCCTTGGTCTGCATCTTGATGATGATGTTGTTGTTGTTGTTGTTGTTGTTGTTGGATGGAAAAATGAGCGAATGTATAAAACGAATGTGCGGAAGTCTTTTCAAGAGGAACAAGAAAACTACCAAGAACCTCAACGAATGGATTAAAACCGGGAAGACTGTTTGTGCGAACTGAAAACTTGTTGGAAGGAGCAGAGAATGATTGTGGATGTGCAAGATGAAGCCAGAATAATGGGAGCATCACCGCCGCATTATATACGCATGCGAGCCATGTTCACCATCCATCCCATCATGCCATATACAGACTAGGTAGCCGCAGACACGGGCGACAACAAGAACAACAACAACAACATCGTCAAGGAGGCGCACCACGACCACGACCGCAACAAGAGCAAGACTAACGATTGCAATCAACAATACCGGCCGTACTGCTCGGCGCCAGCCATCAAGGCCCCCCCACCCGTCGACGCCCGAACGGGCAAATACAACTCAGACAAGAATCAAAAACATCCCTCTAATGGCATGTCGACGGCCGTGGTCCAGTTTCCTGCGTATTTCGCGCGTATTTGGATAGACATGACTGGAACTCCCTGCCGTCTTGCCTAGCCGCGCATACCGGCAGGCGAGCGGGCACACAAGCAGGGCGGCGAGAAGGGGAAACTGAAATGGAACTGAAATGGAGGAGGGAGTCGAGGCAACATGCTAGTAGGGACGGCGTGGTATTGAAGGGTAGAGAATGCGCGCTTGTCGAGTTGTGTTGGCGGATGTAGCCGGTGTGTTGTGTTGTTTGTTTTTTTATATTTGTTTTTTAGTCTCTTAGGAATATATCCCTTTTTGCCTTTTTTGTTCTAATTTTTATTCTTTTTTCTTTTTTTTCTTTCTTTTTTTTTCCTTCTCTTCTATCGTTTTCCCTCTTCCATCATTTTCCCTCTTCCATCGTTTTCCCTCTTCCATCATTTTCCCTCTTCCTTCTCAAATCACCCCTTCCATCCACCATCAAAGACCAGCTCCTCGCCGGACAAAAACACCAACCCCAAACACATTGCCTGCCACGCCCTTCCATTCCACCCCTCTAGTGCCTCCCCCAATAAAACCTCACTGCCAGAAACAAACGGTATGCGTCCTCCCGTGCTCCGCAAAAGAAACGTGCCTGCCGAGCCAGCCGCATCCGGCGCCGCTCATCTAGTGTCCGTCTAGTGCGGCCTGCGCATGTCTGGCCCAGGCATGCTTTTGCCAATGATGCGAGCAACGCAAGCGCAGACAAGGTCGAGCGAATTCCGATATTCTGCTTCATCCGTGCTGTCGTCGTATCTGTTGCGATTGCGACTTCGCCGACGTGCATTTTATGTTGGAGGTGCCTACTCGGGCTGCATGCCACGAGCCCCGCGATGTTGTCTGCCGCGTTCTTCATCCTGTAGTTGTCGTACAAGTTCTTGTTCGGATTTCGTCTGTCCGTTTTCTATATCCACTCGTTGTCCAGCGGAATACGAAATGGATTGTGGATTGCAGAATCCAGTGAATCAGAATGTTTGAACCATCACACCTAACATCCACGTATCAATATAAATTCGTCATACATTATATGCTTTTTATGCTTTCACAAGAGCTGTCCTCCGCATCTGTACGACTGCCATCCGATTTCGCCCCCACAATGTAAAGCCACGAATTAACAAATGAATAAAATGTTGACAACTCGGTTGTGAATTCATGGAGAACACATCTACTCTCGTGCCAACCGAAATACTCAATTCCTTGTCCCTCGACTGCTCCAGTTTTCTTCTGTTCGAGACTATTATAACTGGCCTGTTTTATGTACATATGTACACATGTATGTACATATACCCACTGTAAGTACTCAAGTCTGTTTTGTTTTTATTGCGCGCCTATCCACGTGTAGGGTAGGTAGTATGCACGAGAAGCTGAGCTGCAGCACCTTGACACGGTGTGTACATCAACACCGACTCCTCAATTCTCCCTACAAAAAAAAAGACAACAAAAATAAACATCCTCACCCCCGTTCCGCGATCCATTGACCAACGCACCCATCACATCAATCGCAGACCAGAGAACACCATCCATGCATCCATCCCTCCATTCTCCATCCCTCCATTCCCAGTCCGGACCCACAAAATGCGCCCGCTGCCCCCCCCCCCTTCATCCCGGAACGCGGGCTCGCAACGGGTGGACATGTGGCAAGTGGGGTCGGGTGGTGTCCGCGTCTGGTCTGGTCCAGAGCAGCAGTTAGGCAGGTAGATCCATCGATCCCTTCCACCATCTTGACGTCCTCACATGTTTCCACATGTTTTGCGACCGAGTTCGGCGCTTTATTGTTTCCGACCCTGCCCTGCAATGTCAAGCCCATGTTTCTTTTTCTCCCTCTTCTTCCTTTTATGTTTTATTTTCTTTTTTATATTTTCCCTTCCCCCCCCTTTTCTTTCCCTTTCCCATCTCCCCCCCTGCTTATTCTCATATCAATCTGCCAATGGCTGGGCCACCGCAAGCAAAAGCGCAATGCACGCACTCCCCAAGTACCACCATGCGTTTTGCCAATTTATATTTCAAGCACTCCGAGAGACGGTTGACGGCGCAGACAATGTAGACAGACTACTCAAGGTATATCGGTAGGTCCTTATTAGGCACTTTCTACTATGGCTAAGCTTTTCCCTCCGCAACGTCCGGTTCTTCTTTTTGCTCCGCTGCCCATCCCCGCCAACACGATAAACTCGTTGGTCGTCACAGGCGACTCGGCCTGCATCCGTTGCCATTGCGCGCGTATTAGCTGCAATGCACATGACAAGCGGAAAGAAAAGGAAAAAAAAAACAAGCGGAAACAAGAGAAAAAAAAAACACCTCCTGAAAAAATAAATAGATAGATGGATGGATAAATACACGAGAAAACGGACTTCGAGAGATGGGCAGTAGAGCATGAAAAATGTCACCAAGAAAAATTCAAGTGGAAAAATTATGCAGCAGTCCGTCCGTACGAATAAAGCAGAATGTTGAAATTCGTCTGGTATCACTGCCACCATTTTCCCCCACATCCTTCCTGCAAAATCTTTCATTTGCCTGCAGCCTGCACCGGCACACTGTACCTGGGCCCGGTTTGGAACCACACTTGGTCATCGTGTATGCCGCTAATGTTCCTGCAATATTGAATGCGGAGCAAAACCTCGCAAAGAAGAAAAAAAATAAAAGAAAGAAAAATAAAAGTAGAGGAAAAGACGAGCCTGAAATGACGCAATAACACCGGATTGATGCAGAGGTATAGGGTCTCGAATCTAAAACGTTTCGTAATGTGGAAAGAGAGATGGACCGTATGTACATGGAAGGGGAAAAGAGGAAAAGAAGAGGGGGAAAATCTGAAACGTGGTAGCCGGTACTCTTCCGTCGTGGAGTATACTATGACCGGCTTGCAAGCGGATAAAGAGTACCTGCTGCGAATCAGGACGCCACCATGACTCGCGCAACGGCCCGGAGAAATAACGGCTGGCTCTTGTTTTTTTTTCGTTGGCCGAGCACATGTCATATCGCTGAGCTCCTTGTTCGCTGTGACCATAATGCAACAAGGCAAGCGGGAAGAATGGGGTTTCTTTCAAATACATATATATATATATGTTCTTCGTTACTTGGAACTGGTGTGGCCCTGACTCCGCTCGGGTACGCGGCCTGACATGTCGAGATCATAGTTTCGTAATTGCTGCTCGTACTTGCCGTTGCGAAGGAATTTCGGCACCGAGTCCTATGAATTCAAGAACAGTCAGCACATGGTACAAGGTGGGATGAAAAAAAAAAAAAAAAAAAAAAAAAAAAAAAAAAAAAAAAAAAAAAAAAAAAAAAAAAAAAAAAAAAAACTCACGCTAGCCATGAGCTTAAACACTGCATTTTGTGCATCTTCAAAAAGAGACGTCACCTCTTGAAGCGTCTCAATCATGGTGTTGTCTTGACCCACAGCCTTGGTCATTCGTGTAGCCAAGTTGTTACGGAGCTGATGATCAATGTTGAGCTCACATGGGGATCCTGGTGCCAGGAAAGCATTGTAGATGCCGTAGGCTTGGGCCATTATTTCCTTGATGGTATCCATGGAGCCAGAATTCGGAGATTTTTGCGCTTGCCGTATTGCTACTTTACAGCTCCTGATAAATTCCCCAACGTCTTGGTAAAATGACAGGTTCTCTTCGCAGTGCGTGTCGCGTAAATTTTCTCGGAATAAGAGACGGAGGGCAGCGTCATTTAGAATCTTCTCCAGCCTCTGTGTGTTGGAATCTCTCGTGATACCATTTCGCTGCGACGCGGTACCATTCTCGCTCTCTGATGCGCGACTTCGGGAGCTGCATCCAGCAATCAAGTCCTTACCCCGTGTCGTGAGTTGATAGATGGCGTGTTTGGTGGGTTGGAACAAGTTGTAGCCCGTATTCTGTGACATGAAAGCACGGTCTTGCACGACAGGCTCCATGAGGTCATACTCAACAAACAACGACGAAATCTCAAAGATTTCGCGGCGATCAACAATGGTGGAGCAGTCCATCAGCCAGTCTGTGGTTGCTTTGCCTGTAAAAGTGTCCTTGTACGTCTTGCCGTTCACCTTGCGTTCTGCAGCCATCTTGACTCCAGTAAGACCATCCTTATAGTCATGTAGAGAGTCCGAGTCGGCGGCTGCGGCATTTGCCTTGATATTTCGACCCTCCGTGCCAATGAACCGACGAAAGATAACTTCGACGGTGCCCCAATCGCGGAGAAGTTTGTCTGTTTGCGGATCACGCTCCAGAATGACGAGCTGAGCCGAGTTCATATTGGCCAGCTCGGCCACCTGTTTCTGTTGGATACCGTTTCGACTGCAGAAGCGGTCCAAGACTGTGACGCCTTTGGGCGTCAACTGCCAAACGGCACCCTTCATGTTATATACCTGTTGGTACTTGCCGTCGGCTGACTCAATGAAACGGGCCTCGACAAATCGCTGACAAATGGATCTCGCCATGTCTTTGGCCATGGAAAAAGTGGTCGTTGTCGTTGTAGTTACAATTCTTGACGGATCTTTTGGGTCGGGCATTCTGTTGGATTGGGAGAACTTTAACGATCCCAAGTTGTTGATAGCATCCTCGGAAAGAAAGGTATATTCGACTTTCGATAATCGCACGCGATGCGCAGAGAGAGGTAACAGGCTGACAATTAAAGTCGCGAACAAGTCCTTGAAGTCCTGCAAAACAAAAACCCAGCCACCATATTTGTAAGCGTTGAGTTGAATGAGAAGACAAGGTTTGAAAAAGAAATGATACCCTCCCTGCTCTAACGGCACCAAAACCGACCCCCCAAAAAAGAGAAGAAAGACATGAATGGAGAGAGCATCATGGGCCATAATCAGTGGCCCAGGTTTGAAAAAAAAAACTTACCCTTGTAAAAGGTCGATCATCGTCTGTCATGCGCAATAAGCGCGAAGAAGTTTGATGCATTTTCTTATCGCTGCTCGTAGATCTGATAGGCGCAGGAAGGCTCGAATCAGTCTCCGAGTAGGGCTGGGAAGGTATATTTTTTGCTGCTGCCACTGAATTCACCAGCCTGGTATCGATCTTGGAGGGAGTAGCACTGCTACTACCAAGAGAAGAAGAGTGGAAGCTGGTGGTGTTGATGGCAGCAGTCGCCGGTGTCAGAATAGTGGGTTTAATCGTCGTCGTGTTGGATCCAGATAGGTCCGAATAATGGTTATTGTTATTCAGACCGGAAGCGGACGCAAGAGACAAGCGGGAGAGTGCCGAGCTCGATTGGCGAGAACGAACAACAGGGTCGGAGATGGTGGCAAAGGCGGATTGTGTTCTGTCAAGAGCGGCAGCGGCTCGATTGAACAGGCTACTGCTGCTGCTGCTGCTTGCGCGCTGAGCTTTGGCGACCGAAGTCGTGGATTGTTGTGAGTTGGAGTGTCGGTGACGCTGGGCAGAGGCGGCAAGCGATGTGAGATTGGTCGACAAGCTGTCTGATGGAGAGGATCGAAGCGAAGTAGTCGGGTATTGTTTCGAAGGCGGGGCGGCACGGCTCTGTTGATGGGTTCTGAGGGGCTGATGAAGGAGATCGGCGTCGTTCGGGTGACGATGCGACAGAGCGGCCATCTGTCGTGACAAGAGGAGAGAGTGTTGGAGAAGTGGTGATGGCGACGGGATGATTGAAATAAAAGACAAAACGGACTGGCGAGGGACGAGCAAGAGATGGTTAGGGCCTAGTTGGTGTCTGGTGTCTCTGTCTTCAGTACAGGCAGTGTGTGTCTAGTAAGGTCTAGTGTCTAGCGTCCGGCGTCTTTGGTCTTTTGAGACTGGTCTCACGTCCTTTTACTTTTGTCTGATTGGGGGGAGGAAGGGGGGAAAGGAGGGGAGGGGGTGGGGGGGCGTGTCCTGAGAAGTGAGAGAAGCCAACATGGAAAGTGGGCGGGCCAGCCAGGCGATAGCACCAGACATTTACTAGGAGTAATCCAGACAGCAGCACATGGTTGGGAAGAAAGGGGGCCGCCGCCAATCCCAGGCTAGGCAGGGCAGGGCTCGGGGAGCGAGACAACATGGCAGCAGCAGTAGCAGGCGGCGTGGCAGCATGGCAAGCAACATGGGCAGGAAGGCAATGCAGGAAGGCGGGATGCACAAGGCAGGAGGCAGGAGGCAGGAGGCAGGAGGCAGGAGGCAGGAGGCAGGAGGCAGGAGGGCAGGAGTAGGAGGCAGGAGCAGGAGGCGGGAGGCGGGAGGCAGGAGGCAGGAGGCATGAGGCAGGTGGCAGGAAGCACGACCTGAGCCAGGTAGCTGGTAGCTGGTACGGCCTGGTGGACCCCGGCGATTCTGAGCACACTTGGACGTCAGCTTGAGTCGGGTCGTCAGTGACGGATCGATGTGTCTGGTCAAGCCTGGTCAACTTGCTAGCACCAGCGGTGCTGAACAGACAGCCCGGGGCAGCCCGTGGACAGCACTTGGGGGCACTTGGGGCGCCTGAAAAGGACGGGCCGGGCGCCAAAGAAGCGACGGGCAAGGGGGGGGGGGGGGGTGGCCTCGCCGCGTGGGACCAGAACGACCAGACACGTTGGGCGTGTCAGGACCCAGGACCGGGGGGAAGATTGGGAGGACAAGGGGGGGGGGACAGGAGAGGAAAAAAAAAAAAAGGGAAGTTGGTTTGACTTTGTTGACGGACAAGACACGCACGCGATGAATGACACAATGAATGACACAATGGTTGCGAGACCCTTCATGATGGATCTACACCGAGATGGCGACGTGCAACTCGAAAGTCGACCGCTTGCTCAGGCTCCCAAGGCTCACAGAGTCCAGACGTTTGCTTCTCGTCACCACCAAATACTATTCGCGTGCCCATGCCTCGCGCTCCCGTGCCTTGTGCTCGACCAGTCCAGGCCAGACTCCACACGCACGCTCAACGGCGACGTCCAACTTGGACGGCTCCATGCCACCTTGAAGACGGATGTACATATGGCCAAGCGAGTTTGCCCACGAGCAACGTTGGACGGCCGAGCCTTCTAGTGAGCACCAGGACAGGGCCCTTTTCGGCCCCAGCATGGCAAACTTCCACGTGCGAGAGAGCCGATCTGGATAAGATGAGCCGGGATCAGAAACAAGGCAGACCAATAGTCTGGAGGACAGACCAGAGCCGACAGATGGACAGATGCACCGTCGCGCACTGTGCGCGCACCAAGACTACCACCAAAAACCGCCAGAAATACCAAAATACCAACATGAACCAAAGAGGACCAGGCGCAGACTGCCAGACTCTTCCAAGTAGGCATATTCGAGGCATATTCGCTGCAAAGAGCACACCACGCAGAGCCCACGGCATCCAGCCGGCATCCGCATCCGCATCCGCGTCGGCTTAACAACTTCTGATGGCGTGAGGCTCCTAGGCTCCATCATCCGGGCAATCAGCTCCGCCTGCTCTGGCCCGTCTTGCCCAGAGGTTCCTTTTTTTTTCTTGCCCTCCCCTTCTTCTCCGCGCTGTTTGCCAGCCGGAGCCCAGTCAGGTTGCGCCCAATGCCGAAACGCGAGGTGCAGTCATCAACAATCAGGACCACATACATGTTTGTGTCTGTGTCATACCAGACAGACAAAGAACGGGACTGACTCAGGAGACCCTGGGACGACAATAGACGCACTACTCAGTCGCAGTGGGGGCCGCACCTCGTCCGCCTCACAGCTCGCAGCACGCAGCTCATGACCGGGATCGAATTTGTTATGAATAGTATTCATGGTACAACCCATGCATACATACAGTACATACATGTGTATGAATGTATGTATGTATGAATGAACACATGCACATACGACGTGTACCATATCATTATGACATGGAGCTGAGCCACAGTGTAGCCAAAACCACATCTGGAAACCATAGCCCGGCAAGGGTTCCTATATGCCGAACAAGGCAGACACGAGCCGCCTCGTGACGATGCCCATGCTCATGCCTCTCGTCACCGACTCGGAAATCTTGTACAAACTTCGATTTCAGCTTGCAACTCAAAGTTGGCAGCACCCTAGATATTTTGCTTTTCGCCGCACAGCAGCTTGGACGTGTCTGGCACAAGCCGGGTAGGTCTGAACAAAAGCAGAAGCAGGAAGCAGAAGCAGCCCTCGAGAGGTACGTGGCTGGGTATCTGCCAGGTACATTGGTACACCCCGGATACTGTGTATAAATATGTGTAATCTTCAGAAGCCAAGATCTGCGCAAAGGTGTAGTATCAGATGCAGGTGAACGATTTTCCCCGCACCTGGGGGGGGGGGGGGGGGGGTCATGAAGAGGATAATAGCCGGCTGACAAAGTGCATAAAACCACCTGCGCGCCCACGCCTGCGGCGGCTTGTCTGTATGTAAGCACACGAGAAGGGTATTCTGCCTATAGCGGAGTAGCATAGTCTCGGAGTGAACAGACTAGAGAGACGATGTTTGAGCGCGTCGTCTGCGGCTCGTCCTGCTCGACTCTTTGCCGTCTGAAGGCAGGCAACATGAGAGGGTGGAACGTCAGCAGGATGGAGGCCGGGTGCACCCGGTATCACGGCAGCACAACATCAGAGGATTTTCTTTATTTATTTTTTTCTGCGAAAAGAGCGCAACGAGGGCACTTACCACCAGACCGATCTGTACTCCTTTCTTTCTGCTGGTCTGTATGCACGCCACATACCAGATCCAGCAGGTACAGTGTAGGTACACCCACTATGGTATGCTGTTGTAGGTCACCCAAGAAGGGACATGGGTGTGGAATAAATTGACACCTCTTCTCGCTCCCGGTCCATCCTTCTTTCGTTTACTCCCCCCCCCCCCCCCCCCCCCCCCCCCCCCCCCCCCCCTCTCTCCCCTTTCTCTTCTCCAATCCCCGCCCCTTTCCTCGTGGGCGAGCACGAGGCTCACCCGATCGGCGCGTGGCTTCAGGGATCCTCCTCCACCAGACTATGCTTCTTCGGGCTTCCCGACATTCTTTGTGTGTGCATAGTCCATAGTCTAGGGGGCAGCCACTATCGTGAAAAGATTGGAGGTGAAGACAGACCATTTCGCTGGGGCCTGCAGGTGTCCGTCTGGTGCGAGCTGGCACCACAGACCAGACGACTGGTTCGACTGTGCAAGCCTGACCTCGTGGTCGAGCCAAAAAGAACGTGGGAACCGCAGCTGGCTGTGAACGAAACCTACCTACATTGGTATGTAGTTGTGTACGTATGTGTGTTCATATGCTGTCCGTATCGCCGCGCCCGCGCAGCAAACCGAAATCATCATAAAAACGTATATCGACGGATGCGCCTCCAGACAACCCCGGGACAATCGGGAGCCAAGTGTCGGCCAACTTTCTGCGTCACTATACATGATTTTGTCCGCGCACTTGCCGCGCGCAACAGGTTATCCAGCAACCTCGGATGGTGGATGATACAAGAACGCAAACAAGATCGCTTTGGGAAAGACGCGATAGCGTATATCGTGTGCCCAGCACTTGCTGGATACCAGCGATTGAGGATTAAAGCAGCGTTCGGGGACAGACACTTGCACGCGCAGCGCGTTACCTCGAGGGAGAATGAGAGATTCCGAGTGGACAATATACGCTCGCTTATCTGCGTCTCACGACGGGAACTTGTTGGCAAAACAAGCTTGGCCGACGTTGGCGGCAAAGGGACGAAGTTGAAGTGCCAAGCTGGCGTAAATTGCTTGCACGACATGGTGGTACTCCCGGCGCCGTCTGGTGTTCAATTCCCTCAACCGTGTTGATGATTGCTGACAAGATTGCTGAGATGCGGATTCGTTGGTTCTTGAATCAGCAAGGTCTTCCGTCCGTCGCCTACTTGGGCCACGCTTCCTTCCACTCTTTGCCACGGCACTGGCGCTGACTCCTGAATGAGTGCCAGTCCACACGCCCCTGGGCGGAGCCACGTGATGATCGGCAGCCCTCGCTCAACTGAGTATTGAGCTTAGACATCACGTTGGCCCGATGTCGCTAGCCAATTGCAGAATTGCAGACAGACTTGTTCTAGAAGTCGTGTTTCCGCTACGGGTCTAGGCTGACTCCAATGCCCTGCTTCTAGTTTTTTTTTTTTTTTTCCTCGTGCCAGGGCTGCGATCGCTCGAGAGCGCGACCCCTCCCCCTGCCCGAGCCAAGCATGGCCTGGGCAGAATATCGAGCCAGAGACGCAAGACAACAACGTGCGAAATTGAACATGTGGGCCTCTATTGTTGTCTCCCCGGAAAAAACGGATCAGAGTGCATATTCTGCCCGCCGGGGGTGTCGTAATTGACTCTCAACTTTTGCATTTTCGGCGAGTCCTTCAACAATTTTACGACGGAAATACATGTTCCCGGTCGAACCATGTGTTGGGCGGCGGCATAACCGATATAACCTAGAACTCTGTGTTACCACGCGGCGTTACCCCAGCTGCTCTCTCCCCTCCTTTGGGAGAAGGGAAATAAAGTTACGAAGCCTGCAAGCCCATAACGGAAGTTCTTGTGTAAGTATATAAAAAAAAAAGAAGACTGGGGGAGAAAAAGGATTGTGCGTGTGCGTGACACGTGGCCGGTTGGCTGCCACCGATCCTGTCGCTCCAAGGCAAGTCAGGAAATGTGCTGTGCGACCTGACACGAAGCAACTAGCCGGATTCTGTCGGGTCTGGTCATCAATGTTGCGTCGTTGGGACGTGTTTCACTTCTCGGCGGCCGACTGCCACATGGCAACCCGCCTCACCTGGGCACTGCGCTAAAGTATGGAAAACTGTGAGCACTCAAAACTCGGTGTCGTCAGCGGGCCTTGACGGGAGTCCTGCTCGGATCAAAGCTCAATGGCACTCGTCTGTTCTTGCTGTTTCTCGTTGTGTCACTCCGTGATGAAGACGTGTGCGCATGCATGTGCTTCAATTCGTGAAACCATCCGAGATGAGATATCTGCAATCCCGTCCTCCTTGACGCTGTGCAGCCTTCTTGCGCTTTCGCCAAGGCAAACAGACTACATAAAAATAATGGACATCTGAGCCCAGAAACCTACACTGATGCTCCTTGTCCTGCGTAGCTCTCAACTGTACATACGGCGTGAGGAAGGGGTTGTGTGGCCTGTGCCTCAAAGTCAAAGCCTGGCAGGCAGCGTCGTGATGATCCATGAGGAAGCCTCTCGGGCACATGCCAAGACATCGAAGTAGGGGTTGACCTGTCACAGGCTGTCTAATAAATCCGCAGCCGCCAGTGAGACGACTCGTGGATTGGTGGAAGATTTGACTCTACCCTGTCTTTTCTCTTTCAGTTGGCTCGGACTTTAGCGCTGGAAGCGATGTGGCCCTCCTGCAGCTGATCAGCCAGTGACATTTCGCCCTCTCAAGTGACAGCAACGGCACATTCGTGTCGTGTGCGAAGAACGCGGACCGACGAGACGAGCAGAGAGTAATTGGTCTCTGATGATGTGGAATGAGTTTCGATTGGCTCGATGATGCTCTTATTAGTCGTTCAACCTAATCACGACCGACCTGACGTCGACGGAGGACGAAGCATCGCATCTTCCTCTGGTAACCTCAAGGCTAGGCTATCTTGGGAGTTGGTTTTATGCGACCTGGCATCGTGTCTGGTTGGTTTCTCTATGTATGCCGCTCTCCTCACGGCTCATCCGGCCGCTGGCTCTATTCGGCCGACAAATTTTCCCTTGTGTGGCATGGCGAGTGCTAATGGTAGCAGCTGCTAGCGTCGACGACGTGATGAAATGCAGCATGACGCAGACCAGAACAAACCGGCGATGATTACATGTACATACATATGTATGTACATAACATACATACGTATGTACAATATGTACAAGTACAATCGCGTGTTTTGAAGGCACCTCATCTGGTGTGACGGAAAGCGGAAATAACCTTGGAATTGCATCGGTTGGCCAATCATCATGGCATTGGGTCGAGCTGCGCCGTGCCGCAGCGCAGAAGGCGGAAGGAGTGTGCATCAATCCACGATGGCACCGTCTGGACAAGACTCAGGTCCTGGTGCGGTAACTCAAGCACAACCAGCGAAAGTCATCGATTCGGGTCGCTGATGGAAAGCATTCTTCCCCGCGCAAAGCCTTGGTCGGCGAAATCTCGAATCAAATGGTGGCCATGTCGCACCATCATAGATTGCGGCTCCTCTCTTGAGTACGTGCTGATAGTAGAGGGTATGCAAATGCATCAAACGGCGGCTGATCCCTTGTCCAATCCGCTATCCATCCCGTTCGATGTGAACTTTGAAGACTCGAGCCAGCCAGGATCCCCGCCCTCCCTTTTAGCCACAAGGCTGAACCTTAAAACAGGATCGCACACCTGACAAAGACGCAGGACCTTTTGGGGTAATACGGTTGCGACCCCGGCCCACGTTCTCGCCAAGCATCACATTGAGAGAAAGCAACACAATCATGTGTAATATATGCATGCATGCATGCATATGTATGTATGTATGTATGCGCTGGTTATGATCGTACGAGTGGCGTCGAGTATTTTGGAAGTTGTGTGCTGGCAGCGCCCGCGTCGAGCAAAAGTTGTACGACAGAATGCGCACCCGGATGGGCAAGCCAAGGTCGGTAGGATCGCGACAGCGTACAGTAAAGAGGGACCAAGTAATGACGGGTTGCAATTACCTGTTCCGTCTTGTCATCCCGTCTGGCTTTTCCCGGCTGCAGGAGAAGAAGAGCTTGCCTTGCCTTGAATTGTCAGAATATTGCACCAATGTGTGTTGACAGACGGGCTGACCACCTCTCGAGAGGGGGTGGCTGCCAGCGAGCCAGAGCAGACTTGCCGACGTTCCGGCCAGCAGTCATGGATGAATGGAATTTGACGGGGGAGTGAAGACGGAATTTTTGTGATGTCTCTCTCTTTTTTTTTTTTTTTTTTTTTTTTTTTTTTTTTTTTTTTTTGGCGAACCAATAATTGGTGCGTGCTCATACAATCAGACAACATTTGGGAAGAAAGGAAAAATGGGGAGTGGGGGGCCCCGAGACGTGGGCTCCATCTGACGGTTTCTGTAGCGTCACCATGCTGTTCCAAAGCAGCCGCCCCCACCCGCCAGACGGAAGTAATGCCACGTGGGTTGAAGGCAGTTGCAGGCGGTCTGCTGGTTCATCACTTTCCGAAGTAGCCAATGCCAGCCACACACAGCCACACACGGTTTTGCAGGCTTGGCGCCACCAATGCTTCACGCAACCTGCAATTTGCGTCTTGAATCTTGCATCTTGCATTTTGTATGCAGCGTCCAGCATCCAACGTCCAACGTCCAGCATTCAGCATCCAGCATCCAGAATCAGTCCGGCTAGCTGGTTTCTGTTGAATCGCACAACCCAGCATCCGTCCCCGGAAACCACAGCTGCCCACACACCGAATCATCACCCAGTAAGCGGACAGGGTGGGCGGTCATGGATCAGCTCTCGTCCCGAGTCCGACTTGCAATGATGCACGCACTCCATGTTTGGCATGAAGAAGTCAACTCCGATAATGACTCATTTCGAAAAGTTTGCCTCGTATCTTTGACAATTAATTAAGTGGGCCATCCTCATCCGAATGTTGTCCGACTAGTTCTGATAAGCTCGAGCTATTCAAGGCAGTCCTTGTCTACACACCGTGATTTCATCATGCGTCAAAGGGCTCGACACATCAACATATTTCCAAATTTGTTACGCACGTTTGCATCTCGTGACTTTTATGTCTCAAAGTACTGCTCAACAATATATATCTCCACACATTGTTGTTCACATACACAGTATGTACCCGGGTAGGTTTGCTTGCGTTGTGCCAGCCACCCCGGTCTAGTATGCCACAATCTTTTGTTGTTGATCTGCATCCGGGTGACCGCAGTAACGAATCATATAGATTGGCTACGATCGGCACATGAGAAAAACGTGGAAAGGTCAAAATACCGACTGGGGTAGCTATCCGAACGTTGTTCGGTGACTTGACCGAAGCCGTTTGAACCCCCCCCCCCCTCCCATCCCGTTCCCCCAAAGTCCTTTGTCAAACCGATCTCCCGGGTCATCGGCTAAATAAGCGACGGGCAGTGATCTTGGTAACTGTTTTTATACAAAGGCAGTATCGACGACAATACTCATGGTTGCATGGTGACGATTCGAAATCGTTGAGGGGAACTTGACGAACAACGCAGATTTCATGCGGACTCCTCTGTCTCCCTCACTATCTTCATTTTTCTTTTACCTCTCGTCCTCTCGTCAGCGTCGTTCAAAAACGGGACGAGAAGGTATGCTGTAGGAATGGCCTCGAACAATTGGATGTCAAGAGTACAAATGAGACTGCCATGATCACTTTCAAGTCCTGTGGCGGGTTTCAAGGTGGACGACACGCTTCGGGATTGTCTAATACTGTTGCAAAGGCACGGAGACGCCACGACAGGATGAACACGAGCAACATGAGCGCATCGATGCGCCAATATACATAATATGAACATTCGAGATACAAACTAACAAGTACAGAGTACTCACCCAGTGCAAACACAGTGTTCATATGTTTTCATGTAGCACTTCCGTTACCCCCCAAAGCGCAATGTCGGGCGCGCAGAATGCTCCTGCACGTTGCAAGGATTCGATTTACGGGATCCCCTGCTGCCCTCACACGTGGCACTCATTGCATATTGTGTACAGTATGTACATGCATGATCCAACAGCGAGCTGAAAACGGAGGGGCGTGTTGGGAATTTCGGAGGGGCGCGTGGAAATAGGCACCTTGGAAAAGAAGTCCATCGAAACACACATGAGGCCCGAACGAAGCCGTCGAGCCAGGAGCTTGTACAATCTATGGTCCGGTCGCGAGACTCATACTGACGAGACGGATGATACGGATCATGGGCTTCATGCGGCGTCACGGTCATACATGCTGGCTGGACCCTGATATGTGTCACGACGCGTCAGGCCGGCCCACCCATTAGTTTGGGTTGGGGGACCATTGCCGATATCCGACGACTAGAAGAGCAGTCGCAATATTGGAACATTGTACAGTATGTATCCACTGGGGGCATACATATGTATGTACATATCTGTGTATGTACTGTACATACATATATACATATGTATGTTCCCATGTGGGCAGGGAGGTAGGCAGGAGCCTACTTAGTGTATACGGATACATGGACGTTTGCGAATAGAGGCAGAGCGCGCGGAAGAGTCCCGATGAGCTTATTGCTACTGCCTACAAATGCTTGAGCCGGGCGGGTATTCTTTCTTTGGTTCGTTTTAACCGCGGGAATGGCGGCGCATGCGCGTGTGAAGTCGGAGGCCTCGGTGACGGATGGAGCAGACTGAAGAAGCAGCTTGAGTTTTCAGGTCCAACCAGCCCGTGCATTCACCGGCGGAGTATTGAAGCAAGCAAGCAAGCAGGCAGGCAGGCCGTTACGACGCTTGTTTGCATCGCACCAGACAGGACTAGCATGAAGGAATCCTCGACCCATGGGCGTGCAGGGCGTGCTTCGGACTTGTCTTGACACGCGCCCCCCCAAGTATCCATTCCACACATGACGCATAGTATCGTGCAGAGACGGATCATCGAACCATTCTTGTGCAAGAATCAGCAGCAGCAGCAGAACGGAACCCATGCGCGGTTATTATAGTGTCCTGATGTTTGCATCACCATGCAGGAACAAAGGATTTGCCAGACGGCCCCGTCCGACCCCGCCGACCCAAATTAAATTCTGATGGAGCCATTCTATGTATGTACACACATACATATGTATTCTGTCATGATCCTTTTCTGATCTCCTCAGCTTCCGAACCGACGGCGCATACGCGACGGGAAGGAAAGAAGAAGAAAGGAAGGAAAGAAGGAACAAGGAAATAGCGGTTGGCTTGGTTTGTATCCATTGGCCCTGCAAAGGCGAAAACTGGAGAGAACTCCACATTGGTCTTTTTTCCCTCACTTCTTTTTTTTTTCTAGAATTTCCAGAAAATCAAATGACCACACCCCCCCCCCCCCCCCTTTTCCCTTTTCCCTTTTCCCTTTTCCCTTTTCCCTTTTCCCTTTTACCTTTCCCCTCCTTCACCATGAAATGAACACACCCCCTTTCCCTTTCCCTTTCCCCTCCTTTACCAGTAGACGTACCCCTCCGTCGCTGCTGCGGTTCTCGGCCGGCAGGATTTTCAAATGCCAAGAAGCGGTGGCGCAGCAAACGCCGAGACCGGGGGAGGGGGGGTAGGCAGACAAAGAGGAAATAGGCGTTTGGCCATGCATCAGGTTGGAGCTGTGTGTGTGTGTATGTATTCTTATCAGCAATCATGGAATGTTGATTACCATTTGTCATGCCCGCGCCGCAACTCGCTATTCGGCAGACGAATCGTTGGGGAAAAAGATGAGGGGAGGAAAAAAGAAAAAAAAAGAAGAGAGTTGGTTCTCCCATGAAGCTTGTCCTAGCCTCTCCTCGTCCAAATCCCCTTCAATACCCGACATCGACAACTCCATCACCCCCACTGTTCCTTTCAAAACCCGAAAGCCAGAACAATTGCACAACCCTTCCAAAACACCACCTCCTCCCATGCCCCCCTCCCTTAACCCCAGCCACCGAGCCTGTCTTTTCCTTTCGTGCTAACCGCGATTCTTTCCTTCTAGCACAGTCCTGAATCATTCCTCCCTAGACGCAGACCCGGCGACCCTGATGACCCAAATCACGCCACGGATTTTCCAGAAAAACAAATGGGAGAAAACGAACAAGGGGTTTCCTTTCCTTTCTTTTTTTTCCTTTTTTTTGTTGAGGAGTGGGAACGCCCTTCTTTCTACTTTCTACTTTGTTGTGATTGGCTGGTGTGTTTTTGCTCCTTCTCGCCAAGTTCTTTTCGTTCTTTTTGTGTGTGGAGAGAGGGGGGGGGGAGGCGGCCCGTCTTGTGGCTCGATAACATGAGAAGTCGGTTGAGGAATTTCACCCGAGAGCCGCGGCATCTTGAGAAGGGTATTTTCAGAAGCAAGCCCAGTGGTAAAGAAGAGGTCATACATGAGGAGATCCTTGCTGGGTTTACATGCAGCTCGACTGGCCCGGAGATGTACATGACCTAAGATGACTAAATGACTTGAATATGTTGTTTATTTTGGAAAAGAAAATTAAAAAAATAAGAAAAATAAGAAGACGAAGAAGAAGGAAATAATATAGGAATCCCCAGATTTTTACTGTATTCATTCACTGTGTAAAAAACATTGGTCTATCATAGCCAATACACATCGATCAGCGGAGACCGCAGTCTTGAGTTCCCCCGCCCCCTCTCGACCATCAGATTCTACTCCCTCAACATGGGAAAAAAAAATCCTAGAAATATACTATCAGGATAAATAGGTGATGACAGAAGGAAAACAGGAAAAAAAAAAGTTGCTGTATCAGGATAAATAGGTGATAACAGAGGGAAAACGAAAAAAAAAAGATTTCAGACACCTCCCAAAGACACACCACCGGGAGGCCTGCCAGCGTAGGAATCGGTGTGGGGAGGGGGGGGGGATGGCGTCGTGGTTGCAATCCGCGGCGCTTGCGTGACGGTGCCTGACCAGAACGGAGGTTATGGCCCGGATTTGCTGGGCGTGGAGGCTCGTCGGCGGCGTTTGAAGTCGGGGCTTGCCGCATGGAGCCGCATGCACGCGGACATGCATATGTATGTATGGATATGTACATATGTACATACATATGTATGTGATGTGCATGTGTATACACCACGTTTCGCGCACATACACATACATACACGACGCGAGTCTGTCCGACGCGCAGTCCGGGAGCACAACCGTCACGGAGCTCGGGGAAGCCAGGACATGCACACACACAAACACGTGTACGCATATGTACATGGACGAGGTGCACACGTGCACCGCGTGAGACATGCGTCCCCGGGAATGGAGAGCACGACGACGTCAATGCCATTGCTGGTCAATATCACCGCGACGGATACAGCACTCGGGAATCCCAAGGCGTTGATTCCAGTGTATACGAAAGAGGGGAAGAAGAGGGGAAGGAGAGTTTGCTTTCGCCCACCCAGTTGCCTGGATTTCATCTTGTCGACTTGTTGCATAACTTGGGCGAGACTAGACTGAAGACTGAAGACTGAAGACTGAAGACTGCAAAACCGAGAAACTCAAACAAGACTGCACCAAAAACTCAATTCATCAAGAAAACCAAAAGACGCCAACGCTACTTCTTCCTCCTTCATCTGCCCCATGTGTGCTTCCTCCCTCACAGACCGAGAATATAAACCCCATCACGAAATCCCCAGACAAAGCGACTCTCGCCTCGGGTATGAACTTTGCATTAGACTGGTATGGTATGGTGGAGTGCGGGGATTGATCAAGTTTTGGTGAATATAAGAGCAAAAAAAGGGAGAAAAAAAAGAGAGAAAAAAAAGGGAGAAAAAATGCACACCATAAGCATGTTGACCCCAGACTTGATTTTTTTTTTTTCATATTCTTTCATATCGACGTCGGTGCCGCGTCGATTCGCCACCCCCGGTTCCTCATGTTCATCTCAATCGATTTCCAAATCTGTTCCACAACCTCCTTGTCCCGGAAGCGAGAGGCATCTGCGCCGTCGGTGCCGCCTCCGCCGCCGCCGCGCCATCGATCTACGCCCGTAGAAAGTACTCTGTGTCCCCAGCTGCGAATGCTCTCGGGGACCTGGTCGCCTCGCCACCCGACATACACCCCAATGGTATGCTTGAACAGCTCATTGGGGCTGCTCCATTTGTAATTCTTAAACTGCCACGTTTGGCCAGTCGTAAAGACCGCCACCACGCGGTTCCAGTACTCGGGCTTGAACTGCTCCGAGCCCTCGACCAGGATGAATCGCATGGCACGGTTCGGATCAATCGCTCGCATGACCCGTTGCACGTGGAGCATACTGGCCGTAGACCCGCTCGCGTCGGCAGGCACGAATTTGCCGTCTTCGAGAAACGATCGTGCGTTGGTCATGCGCAGGAGGGACGAGGCCGATGGTGAGAGAAGAATGATGGGATCGGGTCTCCTGGTAGGACCCTTTTGGTTGAGTGATAGGGATGATGCTGGCCCGGGCGCCGACAGTGCTTGCGACTTTTTCTTCATGAACGGAGCGGCAAGCTTTCGGACGTGTGAAAAGTCCTATTGATTGATCTGGTTAAAAACAATACTGAAGGGGACCAAGAAAGGGGGCGGTGGGAAGACGTGTTTCGTCTATTGTGCTCTTCTTCTTCTTCTTCTTCTTCTTCTTCATCATCTTCTTCTTCTCCCGTTCCGTTGCTTTATAAAACATACCGTAGGTTTCACGCCCCGGAGAACCGTGTTCCTATCCCCCATCTTGCGCTCCCCGTCGTACACACTGGCTAGCCTCGGATCCAAAAGCCCCTTGCCAGATCTCGCCTGTGCGGCTGTCGACGCAGCTCCAAGCTTGTTGGATGCTTGGACGCCACCTGTGCCAGCAGCATCGGCATCCCCCACCAAGGGCTTGATATATTCGCTCTCTTCACTCGCCCCCTCCAGCCAGGTAATCAGATCGAGACGCTCAATAAAGCCCAAGTTCTGCACCTTGCCCGAGGACCCAGCCGCGGCGAGCTGTTCGTTCAGTGTCGTGGCCGAGGCATTGTACTCGGGGATGGCGAGTTCGCGATTCAGCCAGGCAAAGTAGATGCTTCGTAGATCGACGGGTCTGTCGTTTGATATGAAGCGCGTGGGCGCGTCAATGGCCAGGCCGATGCCTTGGCTCGAGAACCGGAGGTGTGTTGCTTGAGCGAGGGCCGAGTCGTGGACGGCGCTGGCATCGGTCGATGAGCCGGGCACGAAGGGCTGGTTGTTGGAGATGGCTTTGCGGAGAAGGAGGAGAGGATCATGGTCTGGGCTAGACATGGCGAAGAGAGAGTTGGCTTGTGATGAGTGTGATGTCGTGCTGCGTTACGGTGCAAGCGAGAGCTTCGAGAGGGTTGGCAGCTGCTCTGCCAGGAGTAGGCAAGACGGTGGCAACGACGCGATGCTTCAGGGACCGATGTTTCAGAGGTTCAGCTGGATGAATAAAAGCAGATCGTCATGACCCGTGTGAAAACAGATAACAAATGCAATGCTATGGGATGCGGCGTCGTCGTCGTGAGCGTAATCGTGTGGAGGTCGCGGTCGCAGTCGCAGTCGCAGTCGCGGAATGGAAACGAAGTTCTCGTCGTGCTTCTGCTTTGCTTGCTTGTGCCTGCCTGGACCGGGATTCAGAGCTGTGCAAGCAGCTCGGCCAATCACGACACAGCACAGTCAGATTCCCATCATGACCGCCAAACAGAATCCATCTTTGGCCCACTTTGCGACATCCGTCTCCTCTCTTCCCTTTCTCCTCTCTTCACTTTTTCCTATTCAATCAGCAGAAGAGACCAAACCCACGACATCATCTTGAGAAAAAGACGTCACCAAGAGGGAACAGAGAGACCGCATTGCAATTCAATAACCTGGTCTTCATGGCCTGCTGTTGCTGCTGTTTCAATCGCCATGATTCCATACATGACTATGGGAACTTGTTCTAATTTGTTTGAAAAAGGAAACAATAAACGCATGCTTCATTCCAGTCTCCTGAGCAAATACATACCTACTCAGACCTCTAAAAAAAATGCGACAACGCAAATATCCTCACAGACGCGCAAGATGACGCGCCATAGTATCGTCGAAGAATCGGCCAAGTCACACTTGTCCAGAGTTGCACGCCATGACCAAAAATCTCCGTCCTGGAATCATCGCATCTCCACCCTCGATCTTTCCTTTTACCACCTTTTCAAAAAAGAAGCACGTCCCGAGACACTCACATAGGCGAACTCGTTCGCGATCCCATCAAAATACCTGCCTGCTGAACTGCGATGTCGTATCATTCTTCTCTACAGTCCTCCTTTGAACAAATCCTCTCCATTTTCTTCCATGGGAGGGCTTCCATGAGGGAAGAGAATTCCACTCCCGCTGTAACACGTAGACGTATTCCATGATCTTGGCACTCTCAAGTCGCACACGTCTCTGCGTCCGATATGAAAAGAATAAACAACGCAAACCGCATAAATAGTACTGAGACCCTTGACCGCCGCAGGTCACAGAATGTGTTTTTGACGAAATTCGAAATATTGCTCAACATGTACCACAAGACAAAGCAGCCTGGTCTGCTGCACCGCTCTGCTCATGGCTTTTGGTACATGCGTGATCTTCCACTGAGAAAAAAAAAAGCTTTTGAGAAAGAAAAAAAAAAGGAAGAAACTTTTTTGACCTATTGCTCTCAGGGTCTGGTACACGTGAGATGGTTCTCCTAGTTGTATACTTGCGCAAGAAAGGGGGTGATAAAGGAGAGAAAAGGATAGTAAAAGAAGAGAAAAAGGATGGTAAAAGAGAGAAAAAGTGGATAGTAAAGGAAAGAGAAAAGGGATACAAAAAGAAGAGAAAAGAGGACAAAAAGGACAACAGGTCAAGATTTCTAGCACCAACATAATGCAAACAAAAAACTGACATAAAGTTAGTGAGCTGCTGCCGCTGACCTTGCAGTGCAGATGGAGTAGTTTACAGACAAGATACCGTAGTATATAGACGCGCGTTGAATAGAGATCAGAAAAAACCACAGAGTGGAAGGGATTGAAGGAGAGGGCGCTTTCTTTACCATCTCTGGAATCAGTTGCGGTGGAACATTAATTTTCTTTTTTCTTTTTCTTTTTTCCCCTTTTCTTCTTCCTTTTCTTCCTTTTCTCTTCTTTTTTTCTCCTATATGAATTGTACAGTACCCCCCCTTTATGCCCCCCTTATGGCCCCCTTATGGCCCCCTTATGGCTAGTCAGTATGAGTTGCATTTATGTCATGAATGATCTACTTCGACACCTCTTGTGTTCCAGCTCAGCCAAGTCGTCACTGGTCATAATATCCTTGCTGTCGAATGGAGGATTTGAAAAGGTCGTGCTCAGTCCACTTAGTGACCCGTCCCTGCGTCTCTTGAGCCGCTGAAGTTCAGACGTCAAGATGGTCGCCCCCGTCTCCGTCTCATTATGTGTCAAGCTGACGATGCTAGACTTTCGGGAACACGTGGCTGCAATGTCAGGCTCTTGGAGAAAAGCCCATCTCAGGATGAGACTATGACTCTCGGCATCGTGGAGCTTCGCCGGCCTGCTGCCCTTTCCTGCGAGGTCGTCGATTGCACGTTCAAAATAACCTTGTGACGGCGACGTGAACGTGAATTTGTCCTTTGACGTGGTTGAGTTATTCATCCAAGACTTTCCAGAAGACTTTTCGTTGTCTGAACAGCATTCCGTTCTCTTGGTGTCATGAGACCTGGGCGCATTCGCGGCGGTGATCAATGACGCCGCGCCGCGTGCATCATCACAGCGTTGATTGCTCGACTCAATCAGCGCGGATTTCGCTTCCGGCTCTCCCAATCCACTAGAGAAGACTTGTGCGGGATTGTTTTGACTGCTTTCGGCTGCTGCCGTCATCAGGTGAGGGGAACAGTCGTCGAGACAATAACACTCGAAACTCAAATACTCGATCCAAGTCGTCCAGTCATCCTGTACTTCTGTATCATTGTTGAGGCAAAATGACTTGTTGAATCCGCGGTGTATCAAGCGCTCTCTGGTTGATTCCACATGTATCTCCAATTTTGAGCTTCTTGAGCCTCCGCCTCCGCCGCCGCCGCTCATGTTTGTGGGGTTTGTGCTAGACATTTGCTTCCTGTGATGCGTTTGGTAACCATCCCGATGAGCTCGCTGCCAGGCTCTGAATTGTTGCCAGTTCAAAAGTTGTTGCTCAAAGATGTCTTTCCAATCCAAGACCCTGTCTGAAGTTGAAATGGAACCCCCACCAATCCATGGGACGAGGATTTCGAGATATCGCTCAGGGTCTTTTGATACGTGGTAGGTGTCCCCCAGGGGGCAAACAGGTCGGCCGCCTGCTTCAATCAATGAGTTGTATGCTTGCAAGATTTCGTATTCTTTGCGACCTGGACTGTAAGTAGTTGATACATCAACATCCACACCGCATGGCTTGACAAACGTGCCATCATTCTTGGCAGACATTTCATCCAAACTCTGGAGAATGCTGTCGAAGTTGGGTGGGACGTATTCGCCTGCTTCTCGATCTCTCTGAACCAGGGTCCTGTCAGCAATTGCAGTCGTCAGTTTCTGGCTGAATGTGGTAAGAAGCAGAAACCCGGCTTTTCTTTTCTTTTCTTTCTTTTTCCTTTTCTTTTTCTTTTCCCGCTCCTTAATTTAGCAACGTATTGATCATGTCTTACTTCAACGATTGAAGAAACTCCCTGTTCTCCTCCTTGCAAAACACCATGATGACGTATGATGGTCGTCGGTCTTAGTGGAAGCGAAAAATGCCCAGCTAGCTCGCAGATTCGTCTTGTCTAGAAACGCACGCTGCAAGGCGCCGAGTCGCCTAGAAGCGCCAAATGATCTGCGACGGCGGCAAAGGCATGAGAAAATAAAGAAGAAGAAGAACAAGGAAGTAGACGTGGTAGTAAGTACTTACAGGCGCAAAAGGACAAATTTGTCCGCCTCGTTTGTTTGGGATCCCCCTTTTCTTTTTTTTAAAGAAAGTTTCCAAAAAAAAAAAGTAACAGTCACACAGAGTGGAAGCTCGTATGCTTCTTCTACTGCAAGTGATGTTTTTCGTTTTTCGCCAAGGGTACCGAGAATGTCGTTTCCACGTGTCACACTGCGGGTGAGGACAACTTTCTGTGTACTTTGTCCAGTGAAAAGGTCTTTATTTCGCCTACAAGAATCAGGCAGGTAGGAAGGCGCACGGGAAAAGGTTGTGCCACGTCGTAGACTTTGTCGACAATGTCGTAATCGCTTTCGTCTACTCCTCTCGCCTTTTGTCTCTCTGTCTCTGTCTTTTTTTTTCCTTCTCTTCTTCTTTTTTGCTTCACATGTTTTCGCACACTTGCATTTGTTGTTCTTGTCGAAAGCGGGACGGTTCCACGTTACATTATGCTCTTTTCTTACTCTATTTCTTTTCAAAATAGAAGAATAGAAGGGGGGAAAATAGAACAGAATAAAATAAAAAAAGACAAAAGACATATAAAAACAAAAGAAATAGAGAAACCGTCAACTCTCTCCTGATGTTTGCTCTTGTCGCTCCGCCCGGGGATGAGTAAAGGAGTCGTACAAGCCCGGCATATATACATACACATGTACATACATGCATACCTATGCATGTATGTACATGTGTATGTGTAGGTACACAAGTACATGCTGAATCTAACACAGAACCACCCACCACCGGGGAACACGGCTAGTGGATAAGTTTTCCGTAACACTCGATACAAATCCGTGTGGCACATTTTTGAAACGAAAGAGCATACATACATACGTTCTCGTCCGTAGCCTGGTATTCCATGTGTGCTCAGACTGGGCAAGTCACCGCTCATCGGCTAGCCGTGCCTGTAGACCGGTGTGGCAGCAGATGGGCTCGAGTAACTTGCATGGCGGCTGCAGCAAGCCAAATAGGGCAGAGTTGGGATTTAAGTCTTTCTTCTTTCCGTTTTTTTTTTTTTTTTCAAGTGTGTGTGTGTGTGTTCGAGACACTCCCTTCTAACTCTGTCTTCATATCCTATAAAAGCAGCCCGCTGGTCCGTGAAAAAAAAGTAATTCCTACATTTTTCATTTATTTATTTTTTGAAAGAAAAAAAAGAACAAGGAAAGGAAGGACGGAAGAAGTAGCACGTCCGAGTCTGAGGTGTGGCGCGGCCCGGTGAGGCGAGACCCTTGTCGGAAAAATGGATCAAAATACCACAAGGTTGGGTCACCGAAACAGGTGCAACTCTGACATGACTCCGTTCCTTATCTCTGTCCAGATCAAAGGCGAGAAAAGCAGAAAAGGAAAACGAGCAGAAAGGGCAATCCCAACGGATGGAAGAGCGAGGATGCGCATCATGTGTGGGATCGTGAGACATCGGTGAGAAAATGCATGAGGTCGAAACCTGGTGGTCCAGTCCAGTCTGTCTCCAAAGTCGGCATGGCATTTCATTTCCCATAAGTTGCAACTGCCAGACTAGTGCGGAACCAATTGACAACGAGCAAAGGACGACCTGGATTCTGGAGAGGAGGCAACAGGTCGATTCTCGGAAGACGCCCCGAGCCAGTCAGCCTCGACTGTGGAAGACGACAAGACAAGGCTGTCAAGGCTGTTTGGGTTAGTCGGTTGACTCTGGGAATCGTGTGCTGGAGCACGCACACTGGACAGAATGAAGCCACGTCGGACGAGCCGTGGGGCTTGGTACTTAGTTCCCTGAACCAAACATCGTGGCCACGAACAGCAAGGTGGGCAGATGGAGAATGGAGCCGTCGCCTGCTGCCCGTGGTGTCGTCGCACCACTCACTCGTCGATGGACAATGTGATGGAGGACGAACGGAGCTGGTTGTGCGTGCGTGTGTGCGTGTGTGCCTGCGGGCGGGCGGGCTTGGCGCGAGATGCAATACAACCAGACCCTGACCCTTGGATGATTGGATTTTTCGCAAAGTTGCATTGCCCCGCCTGGCAGTCGAGCACACGTGACCTCGCACACAGCTTGGCTGCAAGAAGGGTGACCCTGCATGAGTGGCTCCATGGCCCCTGCTGCAAAGCCGATTTGCGAAATCACTCAAGGCCTTTGGTGTTTGCTGTAAGGACGACTGGGCGGTCTCTCAAGTTTCCCATGTCCCATTCCATTCCACGGTCTGGTCGTGGCGGTGTTGTTTTGCATTGGACTAATGCCGGCTCGGCTATTGCTGAAGAAAGTGGTAAGGTGGAAGGGGGGGGGGGGGGGCGCTGCTAGGAAGGGGAAAAGGGCAAGGGCGAAGGGGGGATGACACTGATATCCGTCGGCCGACCAATCTGGTTCCACTTGTCGACTGGTGGCCCCGCTTGGACAAAATTGGCAAGCCTATCAAACCCCCGACTTCGCCAGTCGCCTTTATTCCCCGCACAAAGCCGCCGGCCGTTTGTCAGTCATCTGGGATTCTTTCTGGGTCTTCACTTTCCGAGGCTCTCATCCGTTTGCTCATGCCACTTGCTGCCTGCCACTTGCTTGCCCGCCACTCACCCACTGCGTGACCTCGTTTGAGCGGCCTCGTTTGCACAGATGCTGGAGAGTTTTGGCTACGCGAACTGCCTAGACGGGAAACTCGAGGCGGCCCCGATTCATTCCCAGCCGTGGCCAGACGCCACACGCAGAGACGGACACAGCAGAGAGTGGAATCAGGGGATGACGACAATGATAGAGCGGGTCCAGGTGCCAGCTGTGCCAGCCGGCGCTTGGCTAGGGCCGAAGTCTCTGCGAAATGCTCTGATTCGTTGCACCGTTAGCACCGTTGTTAGCACCGTCTGTTTCTTGCAATGGCTGGGACTTCCAGCCACTTCCACCAGCGGTCCCGACCCCCGCGTCCTGATGCTGATACTGCTTGCTGCCTGCCAAGTCGTGACTTCCGAGTGCCCTACTTGGTCGTTGACGTCGATTTTCGATTTTATTTTTCGACCAATGCACTAGTGGGACACGGTTAGTCGATAGCCGACAGTCGACAGCACAGCCCGCTTTTCCATGGCTGGTGGCTGACGGCTGACGACTGATGGCCTCCGCTGGTGACGACTGCGACTGCGACTGCCACTGCGACCGCGACTGCGACTGCAACTGGATGGCTGACGGCTGCTGACGGCTGGCAGCTGACGCGCCCCATGCACGACTGAGTCCCGAGAATGCTGCTGCAGCTTGGCGAGCTTGGTTGCTTGCGAAGGCCGAGGCTGGACGACGACAAAAAGCGTGGCCACCCCAGACGCTGCCGCACCGCTGCGCCGGTCCCCTCCCCCCCCCCAGAGTGTGGGTGTGGGCGACGAGTTCTTGGCTAACCCGGGAAGAAAATTCCACCTTCCATCTTCTAGCTTCGATCTGTAGACGGAGATGCAGACGGTTTGCTGTCGCCGGTCGACGTTCTTCTTGTCTCTCCTCTCGTTCACCATTCCACCTTTTGGCTGGGCGTCTCTTGCTGTTTCTTAGCCCACACAGAAGCTGTCTCACTCGCCACTAGCCACCCGCTCCTTCTCCGCGTCTTACCAGAAATTCCGATTAAAAAAAAAATCAAAAATCAAAAATCAAAAAAAGGAGGGGAGAAAAGGCAAAGGAAACGTCATCTGGGGAGGATTCTCGACAGACATAAGACAAGGCCTGGCCTGAGCCTTCCCGATGGTTTCGCGCAACCAGAACCAGACAATAACATAATAACCTTGTACACCATGCGTTCCATAGCGCTCGGTGCCACTGCGGCGCTCGGGCTTCTGGCCACCGACTCTTCTGTTGCCGCCGCGGCGGCCGCGCCTGCTGATGAGGGAGTCGTCATGACCGGCTTTCCAAGGGCCTTAAGAGGAGATGGCTATCTAGCCGTGCCCGTGAGCACAATTCGACGGCCGATGGGCTTGAAGAGAGACGCAGGCGCATTCGAGGACAGATTATACAACTTGAACTATTTCTATGCAACAGATGGTAAGTCTATCATGTTTATGCCCTCTAGTAGCCTCAATGGCCAAGCATGTAGTGTGCAGCTTCTCTTGGGTTTTGTACAAGACTCACTGCACCAAATACTGACACATGGCACCCACTTCTCTTTTTCTCTCTGTTCTTCTCCTTTTCTTTTCTTTTCTTTTCTTTTCTTTCCTTTCCCTTTTGTGTTAATCCTCATCTCCTAGTCAACATTGGCGTCCCTCCACAACGAGTTACCGTGTTAGTGGACACCGGCTCGAGCGAACTTTGGGTGAATCCCGACTGTCGGACAACCAAGAGCCAACAACAAGCACATCAGTGTGTCAAGTTTGGAAAATATGACCCTCGAAAGTCGTCGAAATCCTATGGACCCACAGGCAGGGAGCACCTCAAATATGGCGATCCGTCCGACAGCAGCACACAAACATCGGCCACCATTTTATACTACACCGACACGCTGTCACTAGGCGGCGCCCCCATCACAAATCAGACGTTTGGGGTTGTGTCGGAGAGCAAAGGCCAGTCTCAGGGTATATTGGGTCTCGCGCCCGATCCCAAGGGTGGCTTTAACGGCAATAAGCCGTACCGCCTAGTGCTAAGCACCATGGCCGACGAGGGCATCATTGCCAGCCGTGTATACTCTCTAGACTTGCGCCACTCGGAAAGTGCGTACGGTGCCGTCATCTATGGGGGCTTAGACAAGAGCAAGTTCATCGGTGCTCTCGAGAAGCGACCGCTTGTAAGGGGCAGCAAGGGCGAGTACCGTCTGGCAGTTGAGCTGAGCACCATTGGTGTGACAGCAAAGACGTCGTCGAGTATCGAGGTTGATGGGCGGGATAGCAACGTCATGCTTGATTCCGGTACGACCATGAGCAGAATGCACGCGGCCGTGGCCATGCCCATCCTGCAGTCTCTCGGGGCGTCGGACAACGGGGACGGCTACTTCCGAGCGCCCTGTTCTCTGAAGACTGCAGGCGGCAGTATTGACTTTGGCTTTGGGAACAAGACCATCCGGGTGCCGTTGAAGGATTTCATCTTGAGTCTGGACCGATCGTCGGGGGCATGCTATGTGGGCATGGTGATTACCACTGATCAGCAGATTCTGGGCGATAGTGTTTTGCGCGCGGGATATTTCGTATTTGATTGGGACAATCAGGAGGTGCACATCGCGCAGGCGGCGAATTGTGGAAACAACGATATCATTGCGGTTTCGTCGGGACGCAACGCCGTGCCGTCGGCGACTGGCAACTGCAAGGACAGTGATGCTATATTCACGGGAGAAAATCTGGTAAGTGTCAAGCATCCGGACAATATCAAGGCTCGAATCTTGAGTCGCTCGAATCTTGACTCGACTTACTAAACGTGACAATCAACAGGCAACGAGTCCCAATGGCGGTAGCCTCCCTACCAAGGCATACACGACGGTGCACACGATCACGGCGTGCCCACAGTTCGACCCAAATTGCGAGATTGGTGTGGTGACGACACAAGTGATACCGGCCGCGACTGGCACCGGGAATGCGGACAGTGCGGGAGTGCGTGTAGCTGCGCTGGGTGGGCTGTTGATGATGATTGAAATTTTCGTGACGGTATATAATGTTTTGTAATGAACATTTGAGATGACGGGACCCTATTTTTGCATGACCAACTAGAATATAGAGTTCACATGCAGTGAGCGATGTACAATATTCGAGTGTCCTTGATGAAGTACCTTTTATGTGATAAAATTGTGTCGCCCGCAACGTGCATGTCCGGACGAGGCGGAAGGGGGAGGGGGGGCTTTCGGCATCCGATTGGTCGGCCCCTGAGCAGGCCAGCGAGGGACGACGGATCGACGATTGGCGACACGGACGGCCCGGCGGGATGCCAGGGCGGCAGCTCCACTCCAGTCTTTCGATATGCCGGCTTTCTTGCTTTCTTTTTTCTTTCTTATTCTTTTTTTTTCTTTTTCTTTTCTTTCTTTTTTCTTTCTTTTTTCCTATTTTTTTCCTATTTTTTAACTTTTTTTCTTTCTAAAAAAAATAGTAAGCACGTGGCATATATGCCGCATGCATGACTTAAACCCGGTACCCCCGTTTCCATCCACGCAACCCCTCAACGAATCTAACATCCATAAACCCATAACAGCAGCAAGTTAGCGAATCAAGAAACGGGCGGAAAACAGGCGAAATAAAAGCCTCGGTTCAAGAGCAAGTCATGTACCCGCATTTTTTTCTACGGGACACTTAGCCTTTGGTTTCATGCATGTATGCCCCACATGGCTTGTGACAGCACGACTCCGGTGACCAGCGTCATGTCATGAGTGAAGCCGAATGGGCCGGCATACAGGTGGACCGAACTGACGTGCATGCAATACACCCGGATGATACGCCACGTACCCACGAACGCAGGGGAATTCACCGAGTAATTTGAAAAAAAAAAAAAAAAAAAAAAAAAAAAAAAAAAAAAAAAAAAAAAAAAAAAAAAAAAAAAACAGCATGAAAAGACAAAATAAGCGCGTCCCCGCCATCTGTCGTGACTCGGTGTCTAAGGTCGCACAAAGGGCGTGGACGAACCGCGGGTTTCGGCCGGGAATCAGGCGCGGGACTCGAGCGAAGCACTCCGTCGTGGGAATAAATGGCTGGCTGGCGGAAAGAGTGGGTTGGCGTTGCGGGGTCATGGATTAGGTTTACGCGGGGGGATTAGACTTGGTTGAGTAGATGAGAAGAGATAATTAAAAAGAAAGAGAGGAAAAGAAAGGGATTTTTTTTTTAAAAAAAAAGAATAAAAAAAGAGAGTTTTTTCTTTATAAAAAAAAAAGAAAAGAAAAAAAGAGTTTTCTAAAAAGTAACCTTCTAAAAAGTAACTTTCTAAAAACCCCCACTCCCCATACCCTAGTTTCAAAACAAAACCCCGTCAAGTGCGCATAAACAAAGCTACCCACATCCACGTCACTCTCGCAAACCCTCCACAATGTCTTCCCCATGTCTTCCCCAATTCTGCCGACCCCGTCTCCGACTCCAACTCTATTTCTGTTTCAGGCTCGCTCTGGGAACGGACTTTGGTCTGAGCGCCGGCGAAGGCCTCGCCCAACTGAAACGCTTCCGGGAATGGGGTGAGTTAGGGTCGCGATGGGTTCACATTGCATTGAGCAGAATGATCAGCGTGAGACTCAGGATGTGGTCTGGTGAGGAAAGTAGAGGATAGAGAGCTGATGGATGTGTGAAGGGAGTGGTGAAAAGCAGACTTTTCCCCCAAGGCACTAGAATAGAGAAAGCTGGAGGACAAAGTAGCGTGCGTCAGACATATTGCGTGTCAGGAATTGAAGTGGCGTGCGATTTTTCAGAAAGAATTAATCATCACTGTGATAACTATTTCCATAGTTAAGTGAATCACAAGTCAAATAGGTGGCAATGGTTGAAGGGAAATATATGATATTATTCTTCTTTTCTAACAACTCTTTGTGCTTCATCTCAAAAAAAAAATCCAACAAAAATCTAAGCAAAATTTATAACAGTTCTTTTCAATGTGTGTACATGTTCCGCAAATAAGTGACAAAAGGAATGTGATATATAACAAAATGAAACAAAAGAATACAAGTCATCTGTCCGTTACAATGCATCAATTCACAAGGCCGCAATGAAAGCAGCGGCGGCAATCACCATACCAGCACCCACACGTCCGGCACCAGCTGTCACAGGAACAGTACCCGTGGTGGTTGGCATGATGCCACCGGAGCCAACGGCAGCGGGACCAACAGGCTCTCCACCAGCAGGACTGGCCGGCGTAGCAGGAGCAGGAGCGTAAGGGACAGCATCGGGAGGAGAAGGCTGACCGGCACCAGGCGCGGCGGGCTGACCAGCACCAGGAGCAGCAGGCTGACCAGCACCAGGAGCAGCAGGCTGAACGGCACCGGGAGCGACGGGCTGACCGGCACCAGGAGCGGCAGGCTGACCGGCACCAGGAGCAGGAGGCTGACCGGCACCAGGAGCAGGAGGCTGACCGGCACCAGGAGCAGGAGGCTGACCGGCACCAGGAGCAGGAGGCTGACCAGCACCAGGCGCGGGTGCAGGACCAGTGGGCTGAGCAGCAGGAGGCTGGCCGCCGACAGGAGCGGGGGGCGGGGCAGTAGGCATGGCGATAACGGGGACGGTCACCTGGACAGGAGGTCCAGAACTGGGGCCCGGGTAGTTGATCATGGTGTAGGGAACGTTGGTGATACGAGGAGTGCCGGTAACAGTGATGACCTCGATGATGGGCTTGCAGCCAGTGGCAATGGCAGGGTTCTGGGGAATGTAAGGACCACACATGCCCTGGAAGAAAGAAATGGCCTCAGAGATGGTGTTGTCATTCTCCCCGTGAGCGTAGATGCAGTTGAAGATGACGTTGACGAACTCCTTGTTGGGGCAGTAGCAGCCGGCGTCCTTGTTGGTCTTACACTTGGACTTAAGCTCAAGGAAGGTGTTGAGGCATCTGGGAACAACGGCAGGGCAAGGAGGAGGCGGCGCGGAGTTGCCAGGCGTCTGAGAAGTTGGCTGGGGGTTGGAACCAGTGGGCAAGGCATTGCTTCCAGTCTTGGTGACGTCAGGGCAAGATCCGTAGCCAGGGCAGCCGGCGTTGGGGCTGGTGGAGGCAGCAGCAGGACCAGTAAACTGCTGTCCGGGCTGGGAGACGGCGGATGTGGGCAGGGCATTGCTTCCAGTCTTGCTGACGTCGGGGCACGATCCATAGCCAGGGCAGCCGGCATTGTAGCTGGTGGAAACAGCAGCAGGACCAGTAGACTGCTGACCGGACTGGGAGGCGGCGATTGTGGTGTCTTGACCAGGTTGAGAGTTCGTAGAGACTCCAGGAACGCTAGGAGTGGTCTGCTGGCCGGGCTGAGAGCTGGTGGCCACGTCAGGAACGCTGGGAGTCGTCTGCTG